>ML682330.1:846053-865108 GCA_007922195.1 Podocnemis expansa
TCTCTTATTTCGAAATAACATTTTGCTAATTCGAAGTATGTTATTTCAAAATAAGGTGTTATTTCGAAACAAGTTGTTTCGACACAACTTGTTTCGAAATAACCCTGTGTGTGTGAACACAGCCATGGAGAAAGAGACGGAGCTCGCTTGGCCTGTAATCCTGTGGGATTCCAGCAACATGAGGGTTGTATGCAAAGGGACAGAGGAAGGTGGGGACAATGCCAACTACCCCTCACCCACCGAGCTGAGGTGGCCCAAGGGCTCAAAGGGGTGCTGTATTAGAAATATGATCTTGCAGGTTCGGGCAGCACCAAAAGGGGTAGTGTCACGGCTACATAGTGAGGCATGAGCACCAGGGGAAGAGACACATTGATGTGGAGTTACCCCCAGAAATACGGTTGTCAGGTGCAGGAAAGAATATCTCCTGACCACCTCGGAAGAGAAACCACCTGCAGAGTATCAACCATGGTATCGCAGAGGTACCTTGAGGTTAGAGACCCCAATATGGAGGGTTATCGCTGGTCAGGAACTAGATGGCCATCCCTGGATGGGGCAGGGGCGGGGGCGTGGGCAGAGGGGCAAGCTTCTGAAATTCTTAGTGTTCCAGAGGCAGAAACTCTAACCCATTTTCAGGGGTCGCCACCAGCATCGCATGGAGGTGCACCCCCAGTTGAACTGTAGATCCCCAAGTGGGTCAGCGGGTCAGTGTGCGCCCAAGGGGCAGTGTCCTCTGCTGGGCTATGCATGACCTGATGGCAGGGAGGTTAGGTGGGTAGTTATAAGCAACTCATTGAGGAGCTTTCATGCTCGGAGTGAGGCCTTCTGCCCAGATATGCCGGGGGACTGATGCTGCAAAGGTGGACGCTAGGGTGGAAGGCCCAAAATACAGTATCCCACTGCTGTTCCCCTAGGGTGGGGCCTACGATAAGGACTCCTAGGATAGGAGTCCTATATAACTGAGGTTGCCTGCAAAGAAGGGGGGCTGTAAGGAGCCTCAGCTTCTGTAAAGGAGGGGAATATATGAAGACAGGGATGGACTGTCTGCTTTGGCCTTCCGCAGAGGCTAGGAGCCGCCAAGACTGTGCGAATGCATCTCGTGTGACAAGTAGGATGGAGGGTCCCGTCGAGTTGTCAGGGCCACAATAGGCTGGTTAGTCATCGTGAGTGAATGAAGGCATCCCCCAGCCGAGAATTGAATGGGCCTACCTGATGGAGAGCATCAGGGTAATAGGGATGGTCCTGCTTCCGAGTAAACGCTGCAAATACATGTCTCGGAGTCTCTGCAGCAAAGCTGGGGCTACTACGAGACACGTTCCTTGTCCCTGGCAAAGATTTGATGTGACAGCGCAGGATTGAGGGATACCGGAGGAAGGAGGAGGGAGAAGGGGGGGGGGGCAGATTCCCCATGAGTGCCCGAGGTAGCCGCTGTAGAGAACATGCAGGCAGAATAGCCGCTGTGGAGAAAGTGCAGGCAGGGAGTTCGTGCCTTGAGGAGGCCCATGCTGCCCGAGGGCAGGGGAAAAGCCCCCAGTAGGGATGTTGTGGATGCAGTAGCAAAAGAAGCGGGGTGAGTTGGATGGGTCCCTTCCCTGCAGGAGGGAACAGAAGGGGGTCTCAGCCCTTGCAGCGGATAATAGCGGTGGAAGGAAGTTTCCTGTGATCACACAATGATAGGGATAATGCGGAGTTCGGGGAAGAAGGTAGGTCCCCATATGCCTATGTGGGAGATGTGGGCCCGAGGGGGAGCAGGACCAAGTATTTGGCCTCTCCTTTGGGATCTCAAGCGGTGCCCACCATCGAAAAGGTTTCTGGGGGAAACAAAGCATCCCTTTCAAAGGGCAGGTCGAGAACTGCCTGCTGCGCATTAGGGGGTGCCCTAGCCTCCCTAAGCCAGGCCACCTGGCGAATGGTTACTGCCAAGGCCATGATGTGGGCAGCTGTGTCCACCGTGTCACGGGCTGAAAGGAAGAGGTCGTGAGAAAGATGGTTGCTTACCTGTAACTGTCATTCTCCAAGAGGTGTTGCTCATGTCCATTCTCAATTTAGGCAGTCGCATGCCTGCGAGCATGATCACTGGAACTTTTTTCCCCTGTCCTTCTGATTCACTGCTACAACTACCAGGGAATCTGGGGTTCGATGTGAGAACGGATATTCAAAGTCCCTAGCTGGGACAAAATATCTCTTTTCCACTGCTTTCGAGGTAGGGGCAATGGAGAAGGGAGTCTGCCAAAGAACCTTGGTGATCTTTATTACTCCCTTGTGTATGGGGAGGGTGACCTTAGCCAGGGTACCCGAGGCTAAAACATTAAAGAGCGTATCTGATGATTCCACAAACTCCTCTGCTTTAAGATCCAAGTTTGCAGCTACCCTCCTAAGTAAGTCCTGGTATGACTTAAAATCGTCCGGAGGAGCCAGAGCAGAATGAGCCACCGATGCTCTTGAGGAGGGGGAAGAGGGTTGGGATAGCTCTGCAGTCTTTCTCCCATGACTTTGAGCTGCTCCTGCGAGAATGCCGCTTTGGGCCCTGGTGCTTTTGGTGCAGCTCAGCTCCCCTTTGGGGTGGTGACGGACCCCAATACGGCCACTGGTCTAGCCACTGCCCCTGTTGCCACGGAGTGCCGACCGGGGTGGGCATGATTGTTGCCCTTTGCGGGCCCTCCCTACTATGCTTCTGGGCAGGGGAGGGTGGCCTGCAACTAGTATCATGCTCAATGAGTGCAGAGCACCCTCTATAGTGGTACTTGTGTCTGCTCATGGCCCAAACACGGGAATTCAGACGCTGGGAGTGGGAGGTGCCCGATCTGTCCCAACGTCCCTCACTATCAGAGCTAAACGTTAAATTTCCAGTGCTCCTGGAGGCTTCTGCAGAATGGGATGGGAGAGGCCTCTGAGTCCTGTCTTGTTTCTCCCCATCAGGCTCTTTCCGTGGCAACCGGGTTCTGTGGCTCCAAGACGGAGGCAAAGTCTGTGGTGCTGAAGTGAAAGAGGATGGAGGGGGCGGAGATCCCTTCCTCTTTTGTATCCTTTGTCTAACCTGCTCCTCTGGTGACTGGGTTTTGCGGCCTGGAGACGGGGGTGAACTCAGCGGTGCCGATGGCTGTGGGAGTGCAGGGGGAGGAGACCTGGCCCTCTTTCTCTTCCTGTTTTTGCTGCACCGCTGAGGTGAGCGGGTTCTGCGACCCTGTGCAGGGGTGAACTTTGCGGTGCGGGAGCAGGGGAGGACTTTGGGGTCTCAGCCGACCAGTCGGAGTGACTGTGAGTGCAGAGGGCCCCGAGGGCGACTGCCTGGCACCCAGTGGATCGGCTAGGGTGGTCTCGCTAACTCCCCTTTTGCTCTGGGTGGGGCTGCCCACATGCAGGATTCCTCAGGCATGCTTCTCTTTGCCGCCTGTGCCGGCAGTTCTCCCAGGCTGGGGAGGGCCATTAACTCTTCAGCTGCGTGCAGGGCCTTGGGGTGGATGGGACTGGGCATGGCAGCAGCAGCTTAGCATTCCTCTGCCGTGGGGGCTGCTCGCCATCTGGGGAGCCACATTCTAGCCCCATTAACAGGTTCCCAGATGGTACAGCCATGCGCGCTCGCTTTGCTTTGCCAGATCCTTTAGGGAATTCCAATCTCTTGCACCGCTTCCCCGGACGCGAGGGTGGAGATAAGCTGGAGGGGCAAGGTGGGCTTTCCCTGGCACTTATTATATCTGGGGCTGTAGGGCCTGGTAGTGGGGCTGATTGCGCGCTCCAAGCTGAAGTCATGCTCGGCGCTGAGGATGTTCCCGCCCCTCCTGCCACTGGGTTCAGTGCTCCCTCTATGAGGAGAACTTTCAGGTGGTTTTCCCTATTTTTGTGTCTGGGGCTTAAATGCTTTACAGATTTTGCATTTCTCCTTTCTATGTGCTTCTCCCAGGCATTTTATGCAACTATCATGCAAATCGCTAAGAGGAAATGCTTTAGAGCAGTTCTTGCAGGGCTTAAAGCCCGGAGATTTAGGCATCGCCCTAGGGGATGCCTCCCCTTTTCCTAGGGGTGGGTTCCTCGGGCTGACTTGTTCCATGAAGTTGTCCACATTGATCAGGTAAGTTAATAGAAGACACAATGTTCCAGTGATCCATTGAAGGTGGAAAGAAGGAACTGAGCGGCAGTAGACCCGGGAGGTCCTAATATACAGTGGCATTCACGCAGGACGCCAGGGGGCGCTCACACTCCGGGTCTATGGATACTTCTAAGGGGAAAAAAGTTCCGCTGACTGTGCTCGCAGGCATGCAACCAGCTAAATTGAGAATGGACACAAGCAAGCACTCGAAGGAGAAATTATGTTATCCTCCTCTAGAAAGGCATCATACTCCTCCCTGGCCTTGGGTGATAGCAAGCATTGGAATTCGTGACTGACTCCCACATGTCCAGCAAGTATCTGCTGCTAATGGCTTGGTTGTTCGCCACTCGCAAATGGAAGCCCCCTGAGGAGTATATCTTATGGCCCAAGAGGTCCAGTTTCCTGGCTTCCCTGGAGGATGGAAGGGGGTCGCTGGGGGGTTCCCCGGGGCCCAGTGCCATCTGTACCATTTCCCTCGGGGGAACCAGGTGACCAGTGAAAGAAAGGAAATCCAATGTGGGAACCCGATATTTAATGCCCATGGTGTCCAAAACCGGATCAATAGAACTTGGACTCTGCCACCAGGAACGGGTGAGGTTGGGGCTGTTAGGGGTTCTGTGGGGGCAAAGGCCGGCTCGAAGAGGGCATTGAGAGGGAGACCCAGGGGCTGCACCTCCATTCCTAGATGGGCCATGGCCCAGTGCAACAGATCAGAGTGTGCCAACAGATTTCCCGTATAGGACTCCAGTGCCAGGGAGAGGGTGGTACCGGGCACTCGCTGAGGTGGAAAGGGGGTCTCCCGAACAGACCATTCCTGTGGCCAGTAGCAAAACAGTGATGGAGATGAAGTGCGGCACCGGGGCTGCTTAGAGCCCCTTGAAGGACCTTCCTCTGGACTGGAGGCAGGAGGAGGGGACTGAGACTCCTGGGACGGTACTAGCGACAGCAGAGTGATGTGCAGTCATGGAGATGGCTCTACAGTGCTGGCCCCCAGTAGAGTGGGAGACGGAGGTGGCCAGGGCAAACACCCCCGGTAGGGCCAGGCCTTGGATATGAAGGCTGGTTTGCCCCTTCTGGTTGGGAGAGCAGCAAGAGGTGTGGGGAGCAAGAGGCAGGCTCGCGCAGCCTTCACTGCTTCCAGGGTGGACAGCACAAGGAGCGACTCCGTGTGGCTCCATGGCAAGTTCTCGCCCGGGGGAGGAGGACTGCCTGGACGGGGAAGCTCCCTTTCCTGCGGCACCGGGCTCTGCAGTGCCGAAGGTGAATGTGGCCGGCACCAAGGCAAGATCGGTGCCAGTGAGGCTGGGCTGCCCGAAGATGACCTCGGATGGTGCTGGGGTGTCAGGGCACCAGGTTGGTGCCATGGCAGCGCTGGAGATGATGGTGAATGGCGCCAGGGCAATCCAGGTACCAGCGGTACTGGGCTGCCCGAAGGTGACCTCGGGTGGTGTTGAGATGCCGGAGCACCGGGTTGGTGCTGGGGTGCCAGGGTCGGCACCAAGGTTGTCCGGCGGCATTAGCTACCAGCAGTGCTGTGCTGCGCCGGCTCTGGTGCCGAGCTGGGTCTCGGTGCTCGGTGGAACCCGAAGCCTCGGGTGAAGAGTGCTGGGTCTCCTAAAGGCTAGGGCATGGCGCCATTGTTTCCTCTCCTTGATTTTTCAGTTTGAAGGGGAGACAGATGGAACAGGCTGAGACCATGTGGTCTTTGCCCAGGCACCTGAGGCACTTCCCATAGGGGTCATCCTAGGGGAAGGCCTTGCCGCACTCGGTGCAGTGTTTAAACCCTGGCATGATTGTAGGATGTTCTGGTCCGATGGTGGAAGGCCCTTATGGTGGAATTAAATCCACAACGAGATGCTCCCAGTCAGGCAAAAGCTCATAGACGACAGGCAGGCTGCTTGCGATTCACAAGGAGCAGACGTTCCAGATCTGATGCGCAAGGTGGAAGAAATGAAACTGAGAAGGGAGTGGGAGGTGGCCGTATATATAGCCACAGGGTGGCGTGAGGGGTGGAGGCCGCCCTACCTCCCTTGCCTCATTTAGAAGTGAATCACCCCAGATCACCCCCTCCCCTACCTCATTAACAAGACAATACAAATCAATGGGCCCGAGAGTTTCTCTCTCAAGCAAAAAATGGAAGGAGTCTTCTGGTACTTAAAGACTAACAGATAAATCTATCAATCAATTTATTTAAGTGCCATAAGACTCCTTACTTTGGGGGGGGGGCTTCTCTCAAGCAGTTCTTCACTCCCCCACCCCCCATCTCTTCCCAGACTGCCTGGCTACTGGCTTCCTGAATCAATCCCTCCCCTCTATACCACAATCCCTTCCATGAGCCACTGGGCCAGCTCCCCCAACCCCTCCACCCTGGCTCCCTGACCCTGAACTCCAGCCCCCACTTCCCTCTTACCTGACTGCTGGAGCAGGCTCAGGGTAGGTTGGAGATCTAAAAAACTCCCTCAGCCATCCTCAGTGCAGCCCCGTCTCATAGGGGGTCAGCCAGGGCTTTACCCTAGCCACTTCCCAGTCCCCAGTGATGGGAACAGATGGCCCAGGGGCAGAGGAAGCTAGCCTAGACGAGGGACTACAGAGTGGAGCCCAGCCTCCAGAGCAGCCTGTGGTCACTGGCTCAGGGGACGAGAGGGGAGGGGCAGATCAGGAGTGCAGGGTCTGATTTCTTCTCCACCCCCTGAGGACAGGCACCTGAAGCCAGTGCTTTCTCTTGTCCAATGGTAGAGTCGGCCCTGATGATAACGTCCTAAACTGATACTTAGAAGTAAAATGTTTGACTTCTGAACAGGATGACTTTGGTTCTCTATCAGAAGGCCCTAAGGAGGAGCAGATCTATTCCTGTGAACTGATTCACTTGAGGTTCCACTTTTCTGGATGCCACACTATACACAGTTGCAGGAGGAAATGGGGTCTAAGGGAGATTGTTGGTTGTGTAGTACACCATGAAGATCTCCCCACGGCAAACCACCTAAAATCTCCAGATGGGATCACTGCCTTAAAAGACATTAGTAAATTCACAAGAGAGGGAAAGACTGGCTGGTAAGACACCCCAAATTCTGAGCCACTGACCCCTGCTTTTTTGCCATCTAATATATAAAATATTGTCCTTTAAGAATGGAATTTTCCAAAGAATCTGAGTAACCATGGAGAGTATGTCCCACTGAAAATCTGTGTGTGTTAGTGTGGCATAGTAACACAAAATGTTTTGGAATATGTGGGTTCAAGCAAATTAGAAGACTTTTGGCTCAGAGCTTCACTGGCTGTAAATCAACTGAGCTCCACTGCAGTGAGTAGAAAAGTAGAGACAATGTTTAAAATATACTAAAAGCATCACTGAACTTACCTTGAATGTGTATAGAATTGGCTAGAGACTCTGTCTTGTCTGTAGCCTATGTAGACAACACTGACAGAACAGCAGCTATGGAGACCCATAGTTTCAGAGTTTCATGTTGTCATATTAAAAATGTTAATAATCAAAACTGAAGGCATCACAACAAAGAGGGTGAACCCACTTCTAAATGATAGTCTCCTAATTAGCACAAGTGGTAAGCTGTCAGGTAAAAATCAGAATACAGAGCTTATATATATTGGGCCAAAAACATCTAAAGAAAACTAAAACACACCAGTTGCTGTATAAGAAATGTTGCTTGCTTATGAATATACTGAAACAGGCAGAGTGGGGATTCAGAATTCCCAGGGGATAGGATTATTCCATGTATCCAGCAGACCAGCAAGATTGTTGAGAGTAGTGATTTTTGTATCTAGAACAGCAGTTCCCAACTTTTCCTTTGTGTGGACCATGACATCATCATTGAAAGCTTTTGCAGACCACCATATAAGCAAGCCATTTTAAACACTTTTTAACACAGCTTATGGCTGATGGGAGTCAAACATATATATCAAAGTGTATTAAAATGCAGCTATTTCTAATAATGTATTATGCTTACTCACAAAGATATTACACTCATCATGGACCATGGACAACAGGTTGGGAACCATTGATCTAGAACAGGAGTTCAGGAGCTCCCTTTCCCTGGACATGCATGTACATATACATGCATTTCACTACTGAGTATAAGAATGCAACAGGAAATATTGTAAATTCTCTCTCATCTTCCTTCTTTCAGGAAGAAACTCCTCAGCAGAACCAAACACCTGATATGCAGCGTCTGTACACAGTCAGGCTGTGACTACTTTGGAAAGCATTTCCAAAACAACTTTTTTTTTTTTTTTTTTAATTTTTAAATATATTCAAAATAATTATCTCAAAATAACTTTTTTTCAAAAATGCTATTTTTTGGAAAACTGTCCAAGGATGGCTCATCTTCTTAAAATACTGCAGCTTTTATTTTTTTTGAAAGTGAAAGTCTACACCCGACTTTCTTTTTTGGAAAAAAAGAAAGCCAGTCTAAGAGATAGGCAGGCTTTTTCAAAAAAAGCCTTTGCCTCATCTGGTGATGGCTTTTTTTGGAAAGGCTATCTCAAAAAAGGCTTTTTATTTTGAAAAAGCTGTCAGGTTTAGCTTTTTTGGAAAAGCATGCAGGTATCTTGAAATACCAGAGTGCGTTTTCACCAATGCTAAACTTCGTCTAGTATCAGAAAAAAAAGGCTTTTTTGAGATAACTTTTAAAAAAAAAAAAAAGCTATCACCGGATGTGGCAAAGGCTTTCTTCAAAAAAGCCTGCCTATCTCTTCCATTGGCACTTTTTTTTTTTTGGGGGGGGGGGGGGTTGGGTGTAGCTTTCAATTTTCAAAAAAAAAAAAACCTTGGCATTTCAGGACAATGAACCTTCCTCGGACCATTCTCCTGAAACAACATTTTGTAAAAAATTATTTTGAGATAATTATTTTGAATACATTTCAAAATAATTTTTTTGAATTTTTTTTTTAATTGCTCTCCAATGTAGATGCAGCCTCAAATATGAAGTTCTTTCACAAGCACACAATCAGTTTATGAACACAAGGAAAGTCAGCATGCCAGTCATCCCCTGATTATTTCCGCTAGCCTTACTGTTCACTCACCATGACTCCTTTGTTGGGTGTCTTCTGGAAAGTTTCTACCACATGTTTCTGGTCTTTCACATACATCTTATGCCCTCCAGGCTTCACGTAAATCCCAGCTCTGAACTTCTTCTCCATGTCAGCTGACAGCTTGGAGAGAAGGGTTTGGCAGGTCTCTTGAGAAGTAGCTGTGTTCTTGTCCTGAACAGTTTTGTAATGTTGATTTATCTCAGTCTGGACAATGATATGGGAGAAACCAGTATGAGTGAATCAGTGGATTTCTGCTCCTTCCCAGCTTTCCTTCCCACTGTCCTAATCCTGGTAAATTTAGAAGTTGTCACCTTCACCTGGAGTGGAAATCAAAGACTGTCTGACAGGATCCAAAGAGGAATCTGTGTTAATCTAGTTCAGCAAAGAAGCAAGGAGTCCTGTGGCACTTAAAGACTAAGGGTATGTCTACACTTAGAACAGAATTCAAAATGATTGTCATCCCAGGTTTTGAAGATGGGGGAAACTTACAGAATGGGAAGAAAATAAATGCAAGGGAGTGTAAGACATGGGATCAGGTCATACAGTAACAGCAGTTCTTCTGATTTGCTGTTACTGTATGACCTGACCCCATGTCTTACACTCCTTTTGCATTTATTTTTTTTATCCCTTTCTGTAAGTTCCTCCATCTTCAAAGCATCTGAGGAAGTAGGACTTTCTCCCATGAAAGCTTATATGATAACTAAATCTGTTAGCCTTTAAGTGCCACAGGACTCTGTGCTTTTTGTGTCTGACAAGGGAGTCAAGACATTGATGGGAAAGTTGATTTTTATTTTATTTCTTTTAATAGCTTACACACACACACACACACACACACACACACACACACACACACACACACCTTTTTGTGCCAAAATATGGCTAATACCACAAATGTTCATTTTGATTTTCAATGGGAGTTAGTTCCATAACTTGTGTATTGGTGTGCGTAGACCAAGATTCTTTGTGGAGATGCCAATTTTCAGTCTTGGATTTCTCATACTAGCTATCACCCATTTCCTATATCTGGGGTACTCTTATGCTGGGAATTCTTGTGGGGACACTGAGATCATCACTGATAACAATAACATATAGTACTTAGACAACTGGACTAGCCCTTTTCACGGTGTTTCCCTAGGGACACCTCACTGGCATTGCTTCACTCCCCATATGTATGGGATGGAAGTGGAATGAGATGTGAGCTGATGATTCCTGTGGGGAGGTGGGAAAGGGGAGAACAAACAGAGCATTTCTTAAAAGAATGGCAGTGAGGGAAATTGTGTCACAAAGGCCTAAAAAAATTGCCCCTGAAAAGTCAGTGTCACAATTACCCTCCCCCAGGCCCTCTGTGCATGACAGGGTTCCTTACGAGGGATGAAGCTGCAGTGGTCCTTCAACATGAGCCCCAGGGAGTGAAGATGATGGACCAGCTGGTGAGAATTCACTTGTCTGACCCAGAAATGTCAATGGGAGAAATGTCAGTAGAAGCAGTATATTACAGACACTTACCCGGAGAGGGTGATGATACAAAATTGTAGGGGAAGGGCTGTCCCTTTATTCTCTGTTTATATAGTTTCTAGACTAGTGGACTCCTGGTCAATGAGTGGGGTGCCCAGGCACTACATGTAATATAACCAATAAATAGCCATAATGATGTACAGCACCTAGCAAAGAGAGGTCTTGGATTATTACTGGGGCTCCTATGAACTGCAGTAGTGTAAATAACAACAAATATTGCTGCTAGTGAAAGCAATTTAGAAAAGAAAAACCAAAACAGTAAGAGGACCAAAAAATGCAACATTAATCATCAGCATAAAAGTGGTGGTTAAAGACAAAAAGGCATCCTTTAAAAATTGGATGTTAAATTCTGAAAAGTGATAGAAAAACAGAAAGTGGCATGGAAATTATTTTGTGAAAGGAGTGCTTGTGAGGTCTGTACATGTTTGCTAGCCACAGATGGAAAGGTCACATATAAAATCTTGTGTTTAACATGACTTGTGTGGTAGCGGTCCTGTGGCCTAGTAACTGGAGACACTGAAGCATCTGAACCGTGGGGGATTTGGAGATAGTTGTACAAGTTGTACTATTGTCTAGAATCGGTGCTGGGAGGAAAGTTCGTGCTTGGGAAGAATCTAAACACACTCCAATAAAGTCTATTGACTGTGTTGGTATTAGGGTGGATTTATCTGAGTTCATGAGGCGCCAAAGGTCTTTGAATAATTTCACTGTAAACTTCAGATCCAAGAGTGTGATTTTTGGAGCTGGACTTTATCAAGCAGTTGTCTAGACAGGGGAAGAAGGAAATCCCATTTTTGCACAAGTGTGCTGCTGTGACTGCTAAGACCTTGGAAAAGACTCTCAGGGTGATTGATAGGATGAATGGAAGAATGGTGTACTTGAAATGCTCATTAGCCACTATGAACCTGTGTGTTGGGAGTACAGAGACATGGAAGTATGTGTCTTGGAGGTTGAGGGCTATAAACCAGTCATTAGATTCCAGGGTGGGAATGATGGAGGAAAGGGTGACCATGCAGAATTTATATACTCTTATAAATTTGTTCACTCTTCTCAGATCTAGAATGGGCCTCCAGCCTCCTGACTTTTTTTTGAGTGAGGAAGTAAGGGGAATAGGAAACTTTCCTCTTCTGTTGGTTGGGTACCCTTTGTATTGCTCTGATGTTGAGGAAGTGGGTGACCTCTTATCGGAGGAGTTATTTGTGGGCTGTGTCCCTGAAAAGGGATGGTGAAGGGTGATTTGAGAAAGGTTTTATGATAAATGGGATTGTATATCCTGAGTTGTTTACAGAGACTACCCATCTGTCTGATGTTATCACAATCCACGATTGGTAAAAGGCCTGGAGTGTGTTCATATAAAGCAGGGATGTGGGCTCTGGACATCTGAGGAGGTTTGAGTAGCTCTTGACTAAGACATCAAAACTGAGACTTGGCTGGCTGAGATGTTTGAGGTACAGAGTGTTGGTTATTGATGTTATGATGGCGTTGATGTCTTGGACAACCTCTTTGTTGATCCTGTTGTTTATTTTGTTGTCTGGATTGGAAGTAGCACTGATATCGAGGGCTGTAAGATTGGAATCTATATTATCTCTTTTGGAAATTTTGAGGGTAGATTCCAGATGTTCACAAGGTGGCCCTATCTTCCTTGGACGTATGCATCATGTCTGTCTTTTCAGAGAGACGTTTGATTTTATCAAATGGTAAACCTTTGGTAGTTGATTTTAATGATTTGGGCAGGTCAGCTGAATGCAGCCATGATGAGTGGTGCATGACAATGCCAGTTGCCATGATGCATGCTGCAGAGTCAGCAACTTGTAGGGCTGCCTACAATGCTGTGTGGGACACCAGTTGACCTTCCTCTATAAGAGCATAAAGCTATTTCTTTTTAGGTTCGGGTGTACAATCTACAAATTCTGCAAATTTCATAAATTTAGAATATTTATAATTAGCGAGTAAAGCAGTATAGTTCACTACTCTGAACTGAAGAGTGGAGGACATGTATAATTTTCTTCCTAGCAAATCCATTTTCTTGTCCGCTATATCATGAGGAGTGGATTTGTTAAACAAAAACAAAAACAAAAAACAAAAAAAAAAACCTGCTTAGATTTATGATTAGCCACTTCCACCACAAGACTTAGCCGGCAGGTAAGTGAATAAGAATTCTGACTGGAATGTTGAAATATAATATAACTTATCAGCTGTCTTTTTGCAGGTAGGTTGAATCATTGATGGAGTTAACCAGATTTTGTTTGCCAGCTCTAATAAGGCTTCATTCATTGGAAGCACTACTCTGCTTGTTGAGGATGACTGAAAGATCTTGAGTAATTTATGTTCAGATTGAGCAGGTCCTGTACAGGGAGTTTTAGAGTGTCTGCAACTCTTTTAAAGAGGTCTTGAAAATGTTTGAAATCATCTGAAGTTGTGGAGGGGTGAAAGGTATTATTTGCTCCATGAGAGATGAGGGTTCATACAAAGAAGAGACAGGGTCAAGTATTTCACCTTCTTTGAACATGTCCTGCATCCTAGGTGTGTACACTGGGGGAACAGGGTTGGGTTTAGACTTATTCATTTCCATGTAACCATAGGACATGCTAGAACTGTAGAGAAAGGCAGAGGATGAAGATATAGAGGCATGGTGGTATCCATGATATCTGTAATAGTGTGATGAAGATCTATAACAGGGGGACCTTTGCCAACTTCAGTGTTGTAGGTCCCAGGAAGAATAGTATTCTCGGGATTGAGATTGTGTTGATCATGACTATGAGCAAACAGTCATTGCACAGTGTAAAATCATCATCAGATGAATAATAAATAAGTGTAATTGAATCTTCCCTCATCAAAGGGGAAGGGGATCTTGCAAACATCAGAATACTAAGGTAATGGTGGCAGGGAGGAACAGGTGTCCCAAGATAAATGTTTGGTTTTGTCCCTGTGTTTGTGTGGTGCAGGAGTCAGCTATGAGCATGGTGCTGTTCAGCCCTGCTCTGATTGTGACAAAGGAGCAGGTGTCAAAGTTAATGGTTCTTGTGTCAATGTTGTTGGCTGCTATGGAACCAGGTCTACAGTGTTCAGTTCTGGAGCCTTAGCTGTGTGTGGGCTGCACTGCTTGTCCTGGTAGTTGAGGTGCAGCCTGTGAGCCAGAATTAGGCGTTAGATTCGGTGCTGCATCCTGCTTTTTATACAGTTGTTTTGTGCCCATAATCATTGCAAGAAAGTGGCCTTTTATGTCTTTTGGCCGTGCTCATACTCAAGGGACCACTAGCCTCACTGGTATGTGATAATGTCAGCAAAGAGGCAGGAGTTATTGTCTTTCTCCCTGGCTTAGAGGGGGGTAACTGCCTCCTAGTTTGTTCTTCTGCTGACTTTCCCTGGCCCACTGTGTCAGATGGCCATAGGGATTTCATAAGCATCAGAGGTCAGCATTGTTTCACAGCATGAGTCACAATGATTGAAGCCTGCTGGCGCTGACATGCTAAGAGGTTTTTTTGTTTGTTTGTTTGTTTTTTTGTTTAGGTCTGTAGAGGAGGATTAAAGAGCCACAGAGTCTTCAGGTAGATGAAAGAAGTGAAGGTAAGCTGTCAGGAAAATTCCTGATGAGCAAAGGAGGAAGCTTAGCTCCATCCATTACTGCAGACGGTTAGAAGGGGGGTGGGGGGGAATGAGTGGTGATAGACCAGTGTGAGACAGCAGAGCTGGCACGCATGGCAGGACAAGCACTGCTACAAGTCTCCGATCTGGCCTGTGCATGGATGCTCCAGCACTAACTCCTTAAAGGAGAAGGATACATTCATGGGTTATGTCTACACAAGAAATGTAGGTTAACCTCCATTCAACCTTACTATTGACTTAAGAAAGCAGACTAAGTCAACTTAACATTAAGTTGACTTAGTCCACTTTAAGTCAACCTAACTACCCTTAAGTTGACTTCGTAAAAGTAGACTTAAAAAAGGTTACTCCTGGTCCCTAGGATTCCTAACTAAGGAATCAACCAAAGGATTAGTTTGACCTAATGGACAATTATTACATCGACCTAAGCTTTCCTTAGGTCAACTTAAGGAATTTATTAAGTCGACTTACTGAAAGTGAGGTATAAACTGGGAGTAATTTAGGTCGATTTAAGGGTCCGTAAGTTGACCTAAATTACTAGGGTAGACATAGCCATGGTGTATAAACCAGTGGTTCTCAACCTTTTATGGGTAGTGACACACCTGGCAGCATATTGTGACTCTACAGGACACACTAGCCCACTCCCTGCAGGCCAAATCGAGCCACCTCCCTGGGTCTCTGCAATACACTTACTGCTGTGTCATCATACAGTGATGTGTTCTGACACAGTGGTTGAGAATCACTGGTATGAATGGTAGCTATGAAAAGAAGAAAGGAGGTGATTTTACCTTGGCATACAGTAGTGGTGAGACTGATACTGGAAGATTTAGTCCAGTTCCAGTCTCCACACTTGAATAAGTAGATGGTTAAATTGGAGAGAATTTACACAAAAACAATTGAAGAGCTGGAAAAATACATTGCTGTGATAAAATATAAGGAGTTTTATTTATTTAGCATATTTAATAAAGATGAAGGTTGATGTGATAGATCGGTATAAACACCTTCACAGTGAGAAAATGATGATATCCAAGGGCTCTGTAGCAGACAGGCAGAACAAGCATCAGTGACTCAGCATTAACCTCACAAATTCACTTAAAACTAAGGATTTGTCCACACCACAGCTTGTGCATGTATAAGTTAGGTCACTTAGGGGGTGAATAACCCACCCCTGAGTGACACAAGTTACACCAGCATAAGCGCTGGTGGGACAGCTTCATTTGCAGACACAGCTGCTCATCACTCCTAGAGGTGATTTTATAATACCAACAAGAGAACTCTCTCCCATCATCATAGAGTGGCTTCACCAGATATGCTGCAGCTCTAAGGCACCATTTGTGAATCATGGAGATGACTAACCACTGGAACAAACTACCCAGGAAGTCCTCTAGACAGATTTTCCAACTCCTGCTGTCTTTAAATCAAGCCTGAACCTTTTATGGGAAGCTGCTTTTATCAAACACAAGCTATTGAACTCAATAAAGGGATAACCTGAAATTCCGTGTCCTGTGTTATATGGGAAGTCAACCTAGATGACCTTACAGCCCTTTCTGACTTTGGAATCTGTGAATAAAGAACTGTGACATGGGAAATATTGGGACAGTTCACCTTTGTCTCTTCAGAACTCGGACATACATATCACCCACATGGGTCCCTGCCACTAAAAGTGTCCTCACTGATTCTGTCTCTCCCTGCATGGTTTGAGCAGTTTCATTCCCACTCTGCTATCAGCATCCAACTCTACATGAAGAAAAGGATGGCTGAAGTGGGAGTTCCAAAGAGGCAGCCATGTTAGTCTAATCCAGCAAAAACCAAAAACACACACCAAGGAGTTGTGTGGCACTTAAAGACTAACAGATTTATTTTTCACATGAGCTTTCGTAGGAGAAGATCCCACTTCATCAGATCTTACGAAGATGGGGGAAACTTACAGAATGGAATGAAAATAAATGCAAGGGAGTGTAAAACATGGGATCAGGTCATACAGTACCCGCAAGTCAGAGCAGTGGTTTAGGTTCAAACTCTGGGAAGGCTGAAGTCATATTACCTGTTGTAATGAGAAAAGAACTCCTCATCTCAATTTAATTCTGCTTTCACACAAATTATGCATATTAATTCCACTTCAACTGTTTGAAGTCGTGATGTCCCATTGATGTCCCTGGGTACAGTCATTAACAAATCATTTACAGAGTGATTAAAAAGATGGAAGTGCTGAGCAACTGGTTTTTTTTTTATTATTATTTGTGATTTTTGATGTCTCTTTTGTGTTCATTTATGCTTTTGTGCAGGGATTGTCCTGTTTGTCTGATGTATAAGGCGTTGGGGCATTTCTGGCACATAATGGCACAGATCACATCAGTAGATGAGCAGGTAAATAAGCCCTTGATGGAGTAGCTGGCTTGATTAGGACCTATGATGGTATCTGTTTTGCAGATATATAGGAAGAGTTGGCAACGTGATTTGTTGCAGGAACCTGTGCCTGCTTTAATGTTTCTGTTGTTATATCTGGCGTTACTGGTGAGTATTTGTTTAAGGTTGGGTGGCTGTCTGTAGGTGAAGAGACGTCGGTCTCCGAAGGCTTGGGAGAGTGAGGGATCATCTTTTAGGACAGGCTGTAGGTCCTTAATAATCTGCTGTAGAGGTCTGACTTGAGGGTTGTGTATGGTGACTAGTGGCATTCTATTGTTTTCTTTTTTGGGCCTCTCCTGCAGAAGATGACTTTGGAGTACCCGTCTACCTCTATCAATTTGTTTTCTTACTTCGCCAAGCGGGTACTATAGTTTTAAGAATGCTTGATAGAGATCTGAAGACATCTGTCTCTGTCTGAGGGATCAGAGCAAATGTGGTTATATCTTAGGGCTTGGCTGTAGGCAATGGATCGTGTGGTGTGTTTTGGATGAAAGCTCAAAGTGGGAGTACTAGGCTGTACTGGACAGGCAGAGATCTGAGCTGATGCAGAGGTAAGGAAGGGGTTAATGTTAATTAATATATAGTGACTGAATGGGGATAAATGTTTGCACAGTTGTGGGGAAGGAGTTGATTTTATGCATATATATTGGTTATGTTAGAAAGTATTAGAATGTGATTGGTAACCAAATATTTCAAATTATTAAATGTTACCAAATGATCATTTGCTAATCTTCATGCAGCTTCCTAGAAGACTGATCACGGTCAGAGAAATGAAGAATAAGTCTCATCTGCTTGTAGATGCTGAGTTGACTACTCAGTTCCTCACAGTGGAGAAAGAAAAGCAGTTGAAAATAAAAGGAATAATTCCAAACAATATGGGAGAGGTGGTTGTTGTGGAAAAATTAATGCACCCATTACTTACCTAGAAAAATAGACAGTGGACAGATAGAGATTTGGTTATTGTTATTCATTACCCAGTTAAAATGCAGTTGCTGGCTAACAGCCAGCAGACTATACAATATTTTTGAATATTTATGTGGTAAAAAGTGCTAGTTTGATGCAAAGTCAGGGATTCCACTCCAATTAATAAAATCTTCAGAAGTAGCCAATTCCTGGTAGTTTAAAGAGACTTCCTCTGTGATATGATAACATCATACTAAACAGAGTTCTGGTTATATCACTACATATGTGTCTCTATGCAAAATGACAAGCTGAGCTTTGTAGTGATTCACAGTGATCCTGTTGCTGACATGGGGATAATTTCTAAACCCGTTAATCATCCTACATAAAGAATCTTTTTCTGAAAAGCCCTGAGCAGCGGGAGAGCAAGATCCACAGGGCTTTACGCTCCAGCAGGGGTGTCTGAGCTCTATTAAGTCTCCTAGCCAGCAGTTAGTTTGTGGCCATGTTCTTTACTTTCCCATGCACAGGCAAATGTACCCAGGTAAGCCTGAGCAATAGGCTGAGCTGAGCCACTACACTGGTAACTGGACTTGCAGTTTCTGTATTAGGCAATGCAACGGCCACCCAAACGTTTGCTCTGGAAGGCGAGTGCCACTGTCTTGGGCATGTTCCCTGAGACAGTGTCCAAACTCGTGGTATCTCCCCTGGGGACAGGCCCAGCTGGGCTGAATTCAAAGGGCCCTGATATCAAGCCAGGCCAGCAGGAGGTACAAGGCAGGGGGACACGTGAAGCCCATGCACTTACTGCCAGTTGCTGCTGGTGCTGCTGGTTCACATCCTTGAAGGATCGCTGCATGAATAGCTGCAGGGCTGTCTTCTCGCAACTCCCATGTATTTCAGACAGTGCAGACAACTCCACAGGGAACATGATCTGCTTCTCCATCTGAGCCTTGTAATAAGCCAGCCCTTCCTGGACAGCAGCCTCATTCTCCATGGTGGCTAGTGTAGTCACCGCATTCTCTAAGCAGGGCACCTTCCCACTGCCAATGGTTGCCACATAGCTTTTGGTTAACATCCCAAGTCCTGGAGAAGAACAGTGCAGAGAAGGAGGACATTAGGAAAATTCACAGGGATTCTAGTGATGGCCTGTTTCCAACTCTAGGCTGACCCTATAGTTGTTCTATTTCTATTGGCTGAGTAGTTCACACAGGTACATTCCTGACAGGAACTGATGTCTCTCACTGCTATTGTTCATCTTCAATTTATAACACCCAAGGTGTGTGCGTGATCCTTCACTGACCCAGAACTGAGACTGGCTGTGCTCTCACGACATCATAGACTAACCAGATGGCAAGTACACACTTTAGGGTACGTTCACACACAGTTCTTATTTCGAAACAACACGGGTTGTTTTGAAATAAGAACTGCCATGGCCACACGACGTACGGCCATTTTGAAACAAGCAAACTGCTTGTTTCAAAATGCAGCCGTTCTGTCGAAA
>ML682330.1:865508-875858 GCA_007922195.1 Podocnemis expansa
ATAGCCTTAGAATTTAATTCAAATTGATGACAATTTCAAATAAAATAACTGCAAGGCCACACTCTCTTTCCTCAATTTTTATTGAAGAACTCCTTAGTCAGAATTAATGAAATCTGACTTTGAAGTAGTCAAACTTTGTTTGACTTCAAAGTCGTGATCAATCCAATGTTCCCTCTAAGCTGATGATGCAGCTGAGCAAATTACGGATGCAGCTGAGCAAGTTATGGATACAGGTAAGAAAGTTCCCTTACAGTTCCCCAACCTCCACCAGGCCCCTTCCCTGCTACCCGCCCTCTCGAGTGCATCCATAACTTGCTCAGCTGCATCATCCTCAGTGGGAACATGGATCACTTGCTGGTGGATTTTCTGTACCCTGAAATGTTTAAATCATGATTTGTAGACTTCAATAACAGACACATGTTAGGAGACTAAAACAGGAGTGGGTCACTACAGTTCTTTGGCTTGCATTATGCAGGAGATCAGATTAGATGATCATATTGGTCCTTTCTGACAGTAAACTTTGAGTCTCTGAAACCATCTCTTATACCGAGGCCAAGTGCTGAAAGAGAGGCTGCTCCTAGTCTCACAGACTTTAAGGTGAGAAGGAACTACTATGATCACTAGTCCAACGGTCTCAAACTCAAATCATCATGAGGGCTGCATGAGGACTAGTATGTTAGCCTGAGGGCCACACCACTGAAACCTTTTCATACAACAATACTGCAAATATCAGTAAAAAATAATGTCATTGAGGGCTGCAGGAAATAACTTTAGGGGCTGTATGCAGCCCGTGGGCTGTGTGTTTGAGACCTCTGATCTAGTCTGACCTCTGTAAGACAAAGCCCTAACTATTAAGACAGTTTCTATAAAGCAGGACATCCTGTACCTCATACACACAGGTTCCAAAGGGGCAGCCATGTTAGTCTAGTAAAGCAAAAAAAGCAAGGAGTCTTGTGGCACTTAAAGACTAACATTTATTTATCGCATGAGCTGCAGTGCCACAAGACTCCTTACTTTCATTCATGCTAAATACAGAGGTTATTTCTACTGCCAAAAGGACAAAGAAGCCAGCCTGGAAAACTACAGCAGATGAAAATTAAGTTTCATCACCTGCATACTTCATATCACCCGAAGTTATGCACTTGCCAGAAACTTTAAACTTTCATGTAAAACAAAATACTTTCTGGTGCTTTCTGTGAACATATAGCTATGCCAGTGTAAATCTTTGTGCAAAAGCTGCTTTTTTTTTTTTATTATTATTTTATTTATTTTTTTTATTATTATTATTATTGTAAATAGCAGCAGCAAATCTGTGAACTCCTGGAACTGTTCAATTCCCAGGGGGTTGGACTCGATGATCTCACAAGGTCCCTTCCAGCCCTATGATTTGATTGATTGATTGATTGATATGGTGTGCTTTGTAAGTTAAGCAGATTCTTTAACAGCAATCTGTATCTTTAAGGCCGCCAGGAAGGAGCTGCATGGATGTTAATGGGGAGGGAGAGCTAATCCACTGATGTTTTCTGCCTGTGGGAGTCTGTGTGTTTTAAGGTTGAAAGAAGCTGCTCCTCCTGCCATTATCTTAGGAGACCCCATGGTCCTTGTTGGGGTGTTGGATCTAACACTTTCTTTGGGTGCACACATCACCTTTCAATTTTAGCCTTGCTTTGGGAAGCAACAGAACTGAGTTTAACCCTTCCCTCTACAGATTCTTAAGCAAGTAACCAAGCACAGCAGCAACTCTCTTTTTGTAAGTCAAAGAGTCCATCCCCTGACTTCCCTTAAAGCCTCCAGATGCTGTGCCTCCCTTCACCAAACACTCCCCTGCCACTTACCACAGTGGCTGGATATTAAAGGAGGCTTTGGAGGGTGCCAAGCCCGATAAAATAAAGGAAAACAAACAAAAAAGGGGGTCAGGAAGGAAGCAGCAGAGGGACAGGAGACAGAAGGAGGGGAGGCTGGGCTCAGCTGGGAGCGAGCTGGGTGTCTCCGGGGGGAGGATGCAGCCAGAGCTGGGGGACCAGGCTTCTAGCAGGGTAGGGGGAGAGGGGGGTTGCTTGGGGGTCAGCTCCCACCAAGCGGCTGGGGGTGGGGAAAGCTGAGCCTGCCCATCCCTGAACCACCCCAGGCTCCTTTACCTGGCTGAGGGAGCAGAGCGGCCAGAGCACCAGCTGAGGCTGTTCTGAGCATGCTTAGAGCAGCTTCAGGGTAGGAAAGTTTCAAAGTCTCACGCGGAGGCCAGGGGAGTTCCCTGCCTGCGGAGCTCCGGCTGCTGGCAGCATTTGCTGCGCTGGGGAGGGCAGGGTTCTGTGCCTCAGCACAGTGGCGCAGCTTAGAGGGAACATTCAATTAAAACGTGTAGGTTTGACTTGAACCAGTCTGGCCATGTCAATTTCAACTCACTTATCTCAAATAGACATGGGTTGAACTTCCTCCCAGGGTGCATGGCACCCTGGAAGGAAGACCAGCTCTCCAGCACGTGGGGCCAGCAGCCCCAAAAGGTGCCTCCACCACCACCCAGCAAGATCGGGCTGGGGGCAATGGGGTTCCTGTCCCCCAGCTGGGGACAGGGATCCCAGAGGCCAGATCTAGCACTGCTTGCTGGTACGGGGAAGGGATCCGCGCACCGGGATAGAGCTGTGCTCATCTGATTGGGGACAGGGAACTCCACACATGGCTCCAGCCCCCTGCTGGGCTAGAGCTGCACTCTCCAGGTGTGGGGAAAGGACCCCTGTGCATGGCTCCAGCCCAGCATGGTGATCCCTTCCCCATGCTGGCAAGCAGGGCTGGAGCAATGCCCCAGAGCACAGTTCCAGCCCAGCACTAGGATCCCTTCCCTGTGCCGGCAAGTGGGGCTGCAACCGGGCAGGAGGAATCCCTTCTCCCCCCACCTGGCCAGTGGAAAACATTCCCTGCCAGGTTCTAGGCTTCTGAGCCTGGCAGAGGGGAAAGCATCCCCTGCCAAGCTCTAGTCTCACTGCGGCTAGATCTGGGCAGGGGATGTATTTCCCCATGCCAGGCTCAGAAGGCTAGAGCCTGGCAGGGGATTGGGTGGTGTCATGGCCCTTCTTGTAGGCCATGTTTCCACACCTCCCATAGTGCCCCTCCTCTAATTCAAATGAGCAAGTCCAGTCCATGGACATGTTAGTTTGAATTGGATTTTCTAGTGTGACTTTCTTCATTCAAATTGACTGAATTTGAAGTAATACTTATTAATTTGAGTTGATTAGTTTGAACTCAGTCAATTCAAATTAACACTCTATGTGTGGGCATAGCCAGAGAGATGTGCTATAAACAATAAGCTCCCGTTCCATAACTTCCCCATCTTCAAAGTATCTGACAAAGTGGGATTTTTTGCCATGATAGCTCATGTGATAAATAAATTGGTTAGTCTTTAAAAGTGCCACCAGATTCCTTGTGTGTTTTCCTGGACTAGACTAACACAGCTAACCCTTTGGAACATAAATAATGAGATGAGATAGTCTGAGTGTGGGAGAAGATAGGGACAGAGATAAGCAGTAAGTGAAGGGAGCATGAACAAAATGAATCTGATGGGGGGGATAAAGAATATATGAAGTAATTCCAGCACAGGGTGCACCACATAAAAGGCCTGAAGCCGAAAGGGGCTGAAACAGGGAAAACCAGACACTGCTGGGTCTCAGGAGGGAGTGCAGTAAGAGATGAAGGGTGAGAGAGAATGTAGGGTAGGTGCTACAGGAAACAAACCTATAGTCAAAGAGACTGAATATGATGCAGAGAGAGACAGTAAACCAGAGAAGAGGTAAGAAGGGTCATGATGTGGCTGGAGAGGCAGGACAGGAAGCAGATCTTAGAAGCAGTTTGGGCAGCCTGCAGAGGCAGGGGGGAAGATATGCAGCACCAGGTGAGTTAAGAGGATCACATTTTATCAGCTGAGACATAGGGAGTGGTAGATTTTACTTGAGATAATATGGAGACTCATGGATTATTGAGAGCCTGCATGTGGGTGTGGCTGAAAGAGAGGAGGTGACAGTTGCAAAGTGGGTTGTAGGAATTAAAAAAAAAATCATATGGGGGTGGATGGGATCCTGAGAGGTCATCCAGCCCAGCTCCTGTGGAATGGCAGGAACAAGTGAACCTAGACTGTCCGTGACAAGTGTTTTTTCCAACTTGTTCTTTAAAAACCTCCATTGACTGGGTTTCCAAATTTTTCCTTGGAAGCTCATTCCAGAGTTGAAGTTTTCTTATAGTCAGTAAATTTTCCTTATATCTAACCAAATCTCTCCTGCTGCAGATTACCTCTTGTCCTACCTTCAGTGCACATGGAGAACAATTGATCACCACTGTGTTTATAGAATAACAATGTATTTGCAAAACAAACTAGAAGTCTGGTGTCTCTTTAAAGACTAACAAATGTCTTTATTACATGATCATCTGTGGGAGAAAATCCCATTCTGTCAGACAGTTGGGGAGATGGAGAACAGGATGGGTATGTCTACACTGGGTCCTTAAGGGCCCTTAAGTCCACTTAATTAAAGCCCTGTCTATATATTTAGAAAACATTAAGTCAACATAAACAAGTGCTTAAGTTGACTTACTAACTCCTGCCCTGAAGTTGGCTTAAGTTTTTAAGCCGACTTTACAGGGCAGGTGATGCTCCTTCCTCCCTGGCAGGCATGAATGGGCTGGGGCCTGATCCAGCCAGGGGGCCTGATCCATCTCCAGCCCTGTGGTGAGGGGCTGAGGACGGATTGGCTCCCAGCTCCTCACTATAGGGGCAGGGACTGGCAGCCAGTTCTTGCAGCCTGCAGAGAGGGGCTGAGAGCCAGATGGCAGGCCAAGGGAATCAGGATCAATCCCCAGCTGCCACTGGACGTGCTGGGAAGCTTCTGCTACTACTGGCAAGCCACAGGGGGTGCATCCAGACTGCCACTGGGGGCAGCAGCAGAATTTTAGCGGGCTGAGGGGTGAGATCTGGATCTATCTCCAGCTGCTGCGGGAAGCCGGATCCCTCACCTCCACCCTCTAAAATTACCTGCCCAGGGCTTTGCCCCATTCTCCCTGGCCTAGTTACAGCTCTGTCTGTCCTTTATGGTCCAAGGTTTAAAGGACCGACAGATTGGGCATTCAGTGAACAGATGGGCTTTGCCCAGCCATCAGAGGTACTTCTCATGAGGATCATCCTGCAGGAAGGCCTTGTCGCAGGCAGCACAAAGTTTAAACCCCTACATGGGAGGTGGTGGGTAGGAGCAATTTTCCTGCTCCGAAGCTGTGTGCTTGGTGAGACCAGCACTTTTCGAAGGAATGACGTCCATGAAGAGGTTCTCCCAATCGAGTGAGTGGCTCATAAAAGACGCAACAACAGACTGCTTGCACAATCACAAGGAGTCAGTCCTCAGGCTGGTTCTGTTCAACATTTTCATCAATGATCTGGATGATGGAATAGACTGCACTCTCAGTAAGTTCACGGATGACATCAAGCTGGGGGGAACAGTACATACATTGGAGGGCAAGGACAGGATTCAGGGAGACCTAGATAAACTGGAACAGTGGGCCAATAGAAATCTTATGAGGTTCAATAAGGACAAATGTAAAATCATGCACTTGGGACGGAAAAACCCCATGCACTGCTACAGGCTGGGAAACATTCAGCTAAGTAGCAGCAGTGTAGAAAAGGACCTGGGGGTCATGGTGGATGGGAAGCTGGATATGAGTCAGCAGTGTGCTCTTGCTGCCAAAAAGGCCAATGGCATACTGGGCTGCATCAAAAGAAGTATTACCAGCAGATCAAGGGATGTGATCATTCCCCTCTACTCTGCACTGGTGAGGCCATATCTAGAATACAGTACTGTCTTCAGTTTTGGGCTCCCCACTACAAAAAGTACAGGGACATGCTAGAGAGAGTCCAGCAGAGGGCAACCAAAATGATAAAAGGGCTGGAGCACAAGCCCTATGAGGAAAGACTGAGAGCATTAGGCTTAATCTTCTCTTCTGCAGACTAAATGAGGGGGGATTCGACAGCAACCTTCAGCTACTTGAAGGGATGCTCCAAGGAAGATGGAGCTCGACTATTCTTGATAGTAACGGAGGACAGAACGAAGAGCAATGGTCTCACGTTACAGTTAGGGAGGTCGAGGCTGGATATTAGAAAAAAAACTAATTTTACTCGGCGAGTGGTGAAGCATTGGAATGAGCTGTTGAGGGAGGTGGCGGAGTCTCCATCTTTGAAGGTGTTTAAGGCCCGGCTGGACAAAACAATGATTGGGATGATTTAGTGGGAGTGGTCCTGCCTCTGGCAGGGGGTTGAACTAGATGACCTATGAGGTCCCTTCCAACCCTATGATTCTATTCCTCTGAGACTGGACAAAGGTGCTGGGTGTCTATCAGTAGAATTGCTGGCACCAAACACGGGGTCCCCTGTCCCCAGTCCCAGTACCCCAAATGCCCCACTGTTGCAGCAGCCCAATCCATCCCCGTCTCCATGCCCATCTGGGGCCAGGCCACCCATGGCAGCACCTACCTTACCCAGCCCTGGCCCTGGCCAGGGATCCAGGGCCAGGCCACCAGCCAGCAGCCACAAGAGCCCAATCTGGACCCTGCCCAGAGACACAGAATTGTATCAGGCTAGGGCACAGAATTGGGCTCAGGGGGTAGAGAGGCAATTGTGGATGAGTGTTGAAGCAGTTTGAGGTCAGCCATAAAGATGTTGGCATATTGTGGAGACATGTGGGTACCCATAGCTGTGCTACTTGAAGTTGAGTGGCACAGCTATGGGTACCCACATGGACCCACAAAATGCCAACATCTTTATGGCCAACCTAGAACATTGGTTTCTCAAATCTCACCCACAATTGCCTCTCCTTTACTTACATTATCAACATTTTAATAATCTGAACACATGGGAAAGACTCCCAGGAAGAATTCCACTGAGACGTCAACAATTTCCACCCCACCATCAATTTCAGCCTGGACCAGTCCACACAAGAAATCCACTTCTTGCACACTACTATACGTATGAGGGATGGATGCTTTAACACCATTCTATACTGAAATCCAGCTGACCACAAAGCATACCTACATCCCTCCAGCTTCCACCTGGGACTCATTACAAGAGCCATCATCTACAGCCAAGCCTTAAGGTGCAACCACATCTGCTCTGATCCCTCAGACAGAGACAAATACCTAACAAGTCTCTATAAGGCACTCCTAGAACTACAGTCCCCACCTAGAGAAAGGGAAACACAAATTGACAAGAGCCAGCTGCGTACTCAGGCACCACTTACTAAAACAGAATAGAATAGAACAGAATCATAGGGTTGGAAGGAACCTCATGAGATCATTAAGTCAAACCCCTAGGCCTTGAACCCAGGACCTTCTGCATGTTAAGCAGAGGTGCTAGCCACTAAGGACAAGACCTGATAAAGAAAACAACAGAACACCACTGGTTGTCACCTACAGTCTCCAGCTAAAATCTCTGTAACTCAGAGACCTACAACCTATCCTAGAAGATGATCCCACACTCTCTCAAGCCTTGGGAGGCAGGTCTATCCTTGCTTATAGACAGCCACCCCCAACCTGAAGCAAATACTCATCCACAACTCAACACCTTACAACAAGAACACTAATCCAGGAACTTATCCTTGCAACAAACCCCATTGCCAACTCTGCTCACACATTGAGCTTCACCGGTCCAAATCACATCAGTCAAATCATCAGGGGCTCATTCACTTGCACATCCACTAATGTGGTATATACTATAGTCTGCCAGCAATGTCCCTCTGCCACTTATGTTGGCCAAACCAGACTGTCCTTTTGCAAAAGGATAAATAGACACAAATCAGAGATCAAAAATGGCAACATCCGTAAGCCAGTAGGAAAACACTTCAATCTCCATGGACATTCAGTAGCAGGCTTGAAAAGTTGCCATACTTCAAAAAAGAAAATTCAAAAACAGATTGCAGCATGAAATTGCAGAGTTCGAGCTATTCTGAAAGCATATATATTATATTTTATATCTCAAATGTAGTACCACTTCATGCATCTGATGAAGTGTGTTGGAGTCCTCAAAAACTAATGCCTGAAGAAATCTGTTAGTCTACAAGGTGTCACAGGGCTCCCTCTTTTTTGGTGTGTGTGTGTGTGTGTGTCTAGAAATTGTTAGGGGTGTGTTTTTAACTAAATTTCCACAATTTGATATCTCTCTGGGAATACGGTCTCTTGTTTTCTTTGGTTCCCCAATTGAGAGTTGGCATTCACCTTTCTGTTGTCTTAAACATAACACTGGTCTACACTAGTGCTTATTTCTGTATAAATTACATTGCAAAGGAGTGTGAATAATCCAGACCCCTAAGTGATTTAAGTTCCATGAACCTAGACAGCAAGATAGAATTATTATGCCAACAGAAGCACAGTCTCCCATCAGCAGAGACTGTGTTCACCAGAAATGCTCTATTACAGCTGCACTACTGTCCAGGAAGGGGAAGAGCATATTTGGACACAGACTGGCTGACCTAGTGAGGAGGGCTTTAAACTAGGTTCAACGGGGGAAGGAGACCAAAGCCCACAGGTAAGTGACAATGTGGGTGATCTGGGGGAAGGGATGGAACTTGGGGGGTGCTGGGACTCTAGCACCAGCAATAAAAGAGAAGGTAGTTGGAACATGGGGGGGAATCAAACAAATGTCTTAAGGGCTCTACTGAAGCCCCAGTACGCGAGGAGAGTGGGGGAGGGGAACTCCTAGAAAAAAATGCAAGGAGGTTTATGTAATAGAATTGGAAATCAACATGACAAAGTAGGGCAATCGGCTGGGTATCTTAGGTGCCTATACACTAATGCGAGGAGCCTGGGAAATAAGCAAGAAGAATTGGTAATACTAGCGCAGACAAGGAACTATGATATTATAGGAATAACGGAGATGTGGTGGGATAGTCTGCATGACTGGAGCTCTGCCATGGATGGGTATAAACTGTTCAGGAAAGACAGGCAGGGAAGAAGAGGGGGAGGAGTAGCGTTATATGTAAAAGAGCTCTGTGACTGCTCAGAGCTCCATTATGGAAGTGGAAGCATGCCAGTAGAAAGTCTGTGGGTTACATTGAGAGGGGAAAGCAACAAGGGGGATGTTGTGGTGGGGGTCTACTATAGACCACCAGACCAGAAGCAGGAGGTGGATGAGGTGTTCTATTGACAACTAGCGGAAGCTTCTAGATCACAGGCCCTGGTGCTCATGGGGGACTTCAATTCCCCTGACATCTGCTGGGAGGCCAATACAGCAGTGCATGGGCAATCCAGGAAATTTTTAGAGAGTGTTGGGGACAACTTTCTGGTACAAATGCTGGAGGAACCAACTAGGGACCTTGCACCGCTCGACCTGCTGCTCACGAACAGGGAAGAATTGATCAGGAAGGTAGAGGTAAATGGCAAGCTAGGCAGTAGTGACCATGACATGGTTGAGTTCAGGATCCTGATTAAAGGAAGGAAGGAAAGAAGCAAAACAAAAACCCTGGACTTCAAAAAAGCAGATTTTGTCTCCCTCAGGGAGCTGATGGGCAGGATCCCTTGGGAAGCTAATCTGAAGGGGAAAGGAGTCCAAGAGAGTTGGTTATATTGCAAAGAAACCCTGCTAAGGGCACAGGAAGTTGCCATTCCAAATAGGAGAAAGAACAAACATGTGAGGCAGCCAGAAAGGCTTAGCGGAGAACTCTGCTCTGAGCTTAAACAAAAAAAGGAAGCTTACAGGAAGTGGAAGCTTGGTCAGATGACCAAGGAGACATATAAAGATATTGCTAGGGACTGCAGGGATAAAATCAGAAAGGCCAAAGGACAAAGGGAGTTGCGGCTAGCGAGGGATGTAAAGGATAACAAGAAGGGGTTCTACAAGTATGTTAATAACAAAAAGAGGATCAGGGATGGTGTAGGCCCCTTGCTGAATAGGGCAGGCATCCTTGTGACAGAGGATGAGAAAAAAGCTGAAGTGCTCTATGCATTTTTTGCTAAAGTTTTCACAGGCAGGGTCAGCTCCCAGCCCACTACCATGGGTGTGGCAGATGGGAGAGAAGAAGACAGGCCCTTGGTGACGGAAGGTCAGGTTAGGGACTGCTTAAAGAAGCTGAATGTGCACAAATCCATGGGGCCGGACAAACTGCATCCAAGAGTGCTAAGGGAAATGGCCGATGAGATAGCAGCAACGCTTGTCGTTATCTTTCAAAACTCATGGAGAACGGGGGAGGTGCCAGAGGATTGGAAAAAAAAGCAAATGTAGTGCCTATTTTCAAGAAAGGGAAAAAAAGGAGGATCCGGGGAATTATAGACCAGTCAGCCTCACCTCAATCCCTGGAAAAATTATGGAGCAGATTCTCAAAGAATCCATCCTCA
>ML682330.1:880858-928231 GCA_007922195.1 Podocnemis expansa
AAAACAAGGTGTTGTGTGGCACTTTAAGACTAACAGATTTATTTTTTGCATGAGCTTTCATGGGAGAAGATCCCACTTTCTCTGGTGCCTCGAAGATGGGTGAACTTACAGAAAAAGTTCACCCATCTTTGAAGAATCTGAGGAAGTGGGATCTTCTCCCACGAAAGCTCATGCAAAAAATAAATCTGTTAGTCTTAAAGTGCCACACAACTCCTTGTTGTTATTAAAAATGAAGAGCAACACTTAATTGTATCATCTGCCCATAAGGCAATAGCACCCAGTGGTCAGTCTACCCCACCACCTGGCAAGGCCCTGGAAGGATTTTGAAAGATCCAAAGAGACACAAGAACCTAAAGATAGAGATAGCAAGAAAGTGGTTCAAGGAATAAGTGGCTGTTGGGAAAACAAAAAGAACAACAGGCACCATCTTTTTCAAGGCCAGGATCAGGAGCCTGGCAGAGGGGGCAGGGCAAGGATCCCTTCTTCCCCAACCAATATGAGGATGACCTGGCAGAAAGGGGCCAGCATAAAAGCTGCCTCCATCCTCACTCAGGCTCAGCCCTGATAGCATAAATTATGCCATTTTGGGTTCATAATTGTTAGCATGCGGTCTGAAGTTCTTCTTCTTAATTCTCTCCAATGCTTGTGCTATTTCCCTGTGTTGATTTATTTTTTCTTCAACCATACCTCCCCCCCCCCCAGTGTGACTGAAGAACTAGCCCCCTCTGCTGATCTCTAACCATGCTTCCAAGTTCTTAAATCTGTCCCCTTACCCACTTGTGGCTCATGCTGCTGGATCATACTCAGTTTGTGATTTCCCCAATAGCTCCCTAGACCTTTTTTAACAGCCTAACCAATTATTTGACATATTGTATTTTGCATTTTATTTTTCCTTCTCAAGTGTGATGCTTTTCTCTCATGCTGATTGCATTTCATCTTACTGATTTTAGACCAATTTATTAGAGATTCATATGGTATGTCCACACACAGTGTTTAAATCAAAATAACACTGGTTATTTTGATTTAAAATCTAGTAGGTCCACATGACATTTCCTTATATCGAAATGAGGCACTCCCTCATTTCGATATAAGGAATGTTAAAGCAATATAATAAAGCTTAATATTATATTGTTATAATGGTTAAAGTGAAATCATTATATTGATATAATGAAGTGTGGATGTGTTATATCGATATAACCCTTACATCTATATAACCCAGTTTGATCTTCCTCAGTACACTGGCCAGGAAGGGCATTAGGACCATGGCCCCGGTGGGGGGCCCACCCCCATCTTCCCCCTGGCTGGCCCCAATGGGGGGGAAAGGACCCCAGCACAGGGCTCAGCTGTTGGCCAGGCCAGGGGGAATACACCCACCACCTGGCTCCTGCTGCTCAAGCTGGGCAGAGGGGGGAGGGACCCCCACTCACTGGCCTGGTGGTGGGGGAAGAGAACACTGCATGCCTCGTGCCTGATACCTTACTTGGGCTGCGGGGAATGGACCTGCATGCCCAGCATTGGACGCACTAGTCGGGTGGTGAGGAAGGGAACCACCCGTGCCAGGCTCTCTGAGGCTGGCCAGGTGGCAGGGGAAGAGAACCCTGCAAGCCTGAGACCCATTGCTCTAGCTCAGTGGCGGGGAAGGGACCTTACATGCCTGCAGTTCCTTCCCTGCCGCCTGGCTAGTGAGTCCAATCCCAGGCATGCGGGGTCTCTTCCCCACCACCCAGCTAACATGTCAAAGGCTGACAGTGCAGGGTCCATTCCCCACCGCCCGTCTGGAGTGTGCTGGACATGCTGGGACCCCTTCCTCGCTGACCAGCTGGAGCGTGCCAGGGGTTCCGGGCATGCGGGGCTCCCTTCCCCACTGCCCAACTAGCAGGCAGCAGGAACCAGCCTGGGATCCTTTCAGGCTCAGAGCGCCCAGAGCCAGGTGGGGGGATTATTTTAGCCACCATGGGTCTCTTCCAGCAAGAGCCGGGCAGGGGATTGGGTGGGTGGCATGGCCCTGTCATGGTGCCATGTTGCCACACCTCCCATGGTGCCCCTCTCGTGAATTGAGCTAGCAAATCCTGTCTCCGGACATGCTAGTTCGATTTCAGTTTTGTGTGTGGACCTGTTAAATTGATTTAACTTAAAGCGATTCAATGATTGTTATAGCAATTCTGTTAAATTGCATTAAGTTAAATTGATTCTACTGCTGGTGTGTGGACATAGCCATAGATTCCAACATCAAGAGAGACCACTGTGGATATTTTGCCTGACTTCCCTCATAACACAGGACAGAGAACTCCAAAATAATTGCTAGAGCAAATCTCTTTAAAAAAAATCAATCATGATTTAAAAAAAAAAATGTCATTGATGGAGAATCCACTACAATTTTTGGTTAATTATTCCAGTGGTTCAACACTCTGTTAAAAAAAAAAAACAACCCTCATTTTCAGTCTGAATTAATCTAGCTTCAACTTCCAGCTCTTCGGTATTGCTACACCTCTGCTAGACTGAAAAGCCCAGTATTGTATAAGACCCTTACCAAGTCACCCATTAACCTCTTTGTCAAGCTAAATAGAGTGACTTCCTTGAGTCTATCACTGTAAGGCAGGTTTTCAAACTTTCAAATTATCCTCATGGCTCTTCCATGCTCCACCTTCCAATTTATAAACTTCTCTCTTGGGGTACTGTAGCTGGAAACACGACTCCAACAGTGATCCCACCAATTCCAAATACAGAAGTAAAATAACCTCTCTACTCCTAAGCAAGAGTTCCCTGGTGTTGAATCCCAAGGATCGCATTAGACCATTTGGTCACAGCATTATTTTGGGAGCTCATATTCAGCAGATTAGCCACCATGAACCCCAAGCTCTTTTAAGAGTTGCTGCTTCCCAGGAAAGAGCTCCCACCCCGTCATTTAACTATGGCTTACATTCTGTGTTCCTAGATGTATACATTTACATTCATCTGCATTCAAAACTGTATATTGTTTGTAAGAGCTTGGCTTACCAAGCAATCCAGATCACCTTCTATTAGTGACCTGTCATTTACCACTCCCAATTACTGTGTTATCTGCAAATTTCAACTGGGGGGATTTCGTGTTTTCGTCTAAGGGCCAAGAACTGATCCATGCAGGACTCACTGGGATCACACAATGATGATTTCACATTTAGAGGTACATTTTAAAAATCAGTTAGCCAACTTTAGACCCATTTAATGTGCTTCAAGTGAATGTAATATTTTTAAAGTTTCTTAAAGTGTTGTGTGTTACCAAGTAAGTTTCCATACAGAAGTTTAACTATATTACGCTAATATTATTTCCTTTATCAATCACTCTTGTAATCTCACAAAAAAAAAAAAAAAAATATATATATATATATATATATATATATATATATATATCAAATTAGTTTGACAGGACCTCTTTCCATTGAAGCTAAGGGGATTAGATTAAAATTAATTTAATTATTCTCCTCTATTTTTTAACTAAGTCCTGTTCTAGCTGCTCCATTATCTTGCCTGGGATCAATATGAGACCGGAAAGCCTACATTATGTGGATTGTCCAGTTTACCCTTTTAAAATATTGGCACAACATTAGTAAGAGACTAGAGAAACTTAATACACATTCAGGTTGTTTGGTGCTTTTAGATCAGTTTCTTAGGTGCTTTCTCAAAACTATTAAGCATAGTACTTTCCTGTAAGGATGCTGTTGGCCACAGTCATTGGGGACGGACTCCCAAAGGGAAGAATGGTCAGTTACTCACCTGTAAGTGTCCTTCTTTGAGATGGGCTGCTCGGATACACTCAGTAATAGGTCTACATGCTGCAGCGCACAATTGGTTGGAAACTTTTTAGCCCTATCCTGTCAGTACAGGGCTGGCAGCCAACGCTCCCTGGCCACCCCCATGGCTAAATATATGGCTGCAACCCTGCTCTTCCTCAGACCCTCCTAGTTGCCAACTTTGAATAGCAGGGATGGTGGGAAGGTTCTGAAAGTATCCAAACAGCCCATCTTGAAAAAGGATGGTTACTGGAGAGTAACCCACCATTTTTGTTTGAGCTCTGCTTGGATACATTCAGTAATAGGTGACTGCTAGCCATACTGTGGATGGCAGGCAGAAGCGAAGACAGGTAAAGATGCCAGAATATTGGGCAGCTTGGCCTAACTGGGGAAAAAGGGACCTATATCCCTTGAATGTCCCTTGTTGCCAACCTACAGGGGCAGAGGGAGGCCAGAAGTCACCTTGTCATGCATGTGAGAAGTGCCATTGCCTGATTTCAGATACCTTCGGTAGAAGCAGATGAGGAAGGGATTTGGAAGGCTGATGCTGTCATACCTTCCTTGGTAAGATGAATGACAGTGTGCCCTCTGACCTTAGGAAGAGGATGCACCTCCTAGGTTGCATTGTGTGCGGAAAAAAGGCTGGAGTGGAACCAAATGGATTTTTTATCCACCAGTGAATACTAGGGGGTAGTCAAGGGCTCTTGTATGGTCCTATTTAGAGCATGGGCTAGGAGGTGGTGTGGAGGAAACGAAAAATGACAACCTGGTGAGAAATCTTCTTGCTGGGTGTCTGCCAGCACAGAGAAAGCATGCCGCAGTGCTCTTGCCCAGAATGCATGAATAAGTATAGTCCCTGGTAGGAGGGAGGGAATGGTGCCCCATGAGATCATAGGAAGATTTGTACTGGCTCGTGGTTTCTGGGAAGTTGACACCTATCATTCAGTTGAAACACCGGGTGGACCGAGTTTAAACTTAGTTAGTTAGAAATGGACAGCCTTGGGAAATGTCCTTTTCTCAAGGTGCATGGCCACCTACCCGAATAGGACCCCACCTTACCATGTGTAGGGGTGACGGGTGGGGAAAAAACAAAGTGGATGGGCTGACTGCCTCTAGCTTATCTGGATATATTAAAAACCCCAACTCTTCTCAGGAGCTGGGGTAGAAGGGCTCTTGACTGGGAAGGGAGAGTGTAGATGGGCAGAGGTTAGTTCCCCTCACTAATGTCCCCAAAATGGCATGGGAGAGCAATCTGCTTGTGGCCAAGTGTATAACAAGAGGATATGAGTGTCAGCCTGACAGAAAAAAAAGGGGTGAGCAAACCCCAAGAGGCGGTTGCCAACACTAGGCCTTCATTGGCTGCATTAAAACTGGGACCCAGGTTTCAGGAGTGTTAGTTGGAAGGGAGCGAGGCAGGGTATGATAGCCCTGGGTACGATGGTCTATCATAGAATGGGTAGGTAATATGGGAGCCGAGTTGGGCCAGGAGCTCTTAGCCCGCAGTCCTGAGAGGTCAGGCAGGTAGTTCTTAGCTCCATCTTGTTTATATTGAGAAGCTTGTCCCTGGAGGGCCAAATATTCTTCCTTTTATCTTAAACAAAAAACAAAAAAGACCTTCCCAAGAGGGGGGTATCTCTCCCATATCTGGGGATTGATGAGCAGGGTCACCATAGGGCCTTGTGCCCAGGAGGGAATGCCTCCTCCTTATGGCAACCAATGGTGTCATCAGCCCACTTTTCCCAGGGGAGGTGCACTCTGGGGCAGTGGGGCTCCCCTAAGTGGTCAGGTGGACACACAGGTTGAATGCAACATTGTGGACCATTTGAATGTGAATGGCTGTGGCAGTGCAGTGTTGAGTGTTAAAGGGAGGGCTAGAGATGGGCTTCTATTCATATCAAATAGTTGGTCAGAGGAAGCTGCAAAGCATTACCTGCTTCGGTATAACCAAGAGAATCATGGCCCTTATCCAGGATTTTGTGCTGAGAACCCACACCGGGTGGGTTATCTGGCAGATATGGGCAAGCCAACCAGCTACCAAACAGGTGTCTGGGAGGAAACAGGTAAGCACTGTGCTAGCAGTATTAAACTCATGGAGGTAGGGAGGTTGGAGTGAAATGGGTTTAGTGTCACCCAAGAATCAAAGACTGATTTGGGAGAAGTATATGGGAGGGTCGCCACTGGGGGCCCTTACCACTGAATGGGCTGGATGGTGGGGCTTACAGGTCAACCCATAGGTGATGGTGGCTACCCACAACACCAAAACATTTGGGAATGATGGATTACCCATTCAAGTTCACCCTAATATTAAGGGCAATTCACTCTCCCTATTGGAAGTGAGGGAAGGATAAGGTAGGCTCCTTCAGTCCACACCAGCAAAGAGTGACAGGTCAACACCTGGGCCCAGGCTCCCTTGCTATGGGTGCACTGAATGGCACAGTTGAATAGGAAAGAAGACACCACCACCTCTTGTACGAGAGGGCTATTTGGGGTGTCTAGGAGAAAAAAACAAGCCCTGGACCTCCTGGTCATAACAAGGGGTTCCCAGCCCCAGAATGGTGGGAGGGAAGGATGGGGGAGGGGTTCGTGGTGGTGGTGGGGCATGGAAAGATAAAACCCTGTACCCAACCTGGAAGGCCTAGTAGCCATCAGGTGAGGAGATTCCCAGCCATTGACATTGTGCCAATGTTCCCTTTAAGCTGCGTGGGCACACGGCCGTGCAGTGCCCACTGCTGCCTGGTGCCAGGAACACTGCCGGCTGCACACAGCCAGCAGCTGTAGTCCCTTCCCAGCTGGAAGGCAAAGTCTTCTAGCTGGCTGCGAGTGGCTCAGAGCTGGTATTCTTTCAAACTCCTGCTTGGAGTAAGCTGTCACTGAGAATGCACAGAGTTTCTGCGAATGCTCAATGAGTGCTCCTCTGGATGGAGGAGCAGTGGGTGGCCTGGCTGTGCTGCTGTGGTGGCCAGGTAAGGGGGGCAATTGGGCACAGGGCAGTGGCAGCCAGCCATGAAAGGGGGCAGAGGGAAGAGAGGGTCAGGCTGCTGGGGGCAGGATCGGGCCCATGCAGGGGGTGGCGGGGGGGCACAGCAAGCAACGTATGTTGCACAGCTGCCTTTGGGCCTTAGAGGGAACACTGCCTTCTACTAACATGTGCGAGTCGAGGTGTTGGCTCCAGCTTCCCAGAAGGTCATAACATATGCCCCTGGCTTGGTGACCTTATAAATAAGAGGAAGCAGATGGAGGTTATGGGGGTAGATTTTGGGCCCCTCACTGCATCAACCCCCATGGTGTCCCATTTAAGGTCACTCTGGGAGACCCCCTATAAGGAATGTGGCCTCAGGGGGCAATTTTTGAGGTTTCAGGTCTAATGGTGCCAGACCTTGAATTTCCCTTGATGAGAGGGGAAGGAACTGCAATGTGTGAAGGAGGAAGGAGAAAACAGAAAATGGGGGGCCTTATGTGGAGCCCCCAGCTACCGTCCTTCCAAGGACACAGTCTTAATTGTGCCCCTAACACCATTGACTTGTAGGGGTATGGGAAGGGGGATGCCCCATGTCTTTTAAGAGGCAAGAGACACCTTAGAGGTGGTAACCATGTGCAGAGTGGGATATAGCCTCCCTGCTGGATTATTGTGGGCTGGGAGGATGGCTAGGGGGCCATGAAGGGAGCATGCCCAGGGATTTCAAGTCCCAACTGGTATCCTGGGCCCCATGAAGCATATGGTCTGTCACCTCTTCAGAGAGGGATTTTCCAGCAAAAGAAAGGTCCTGTATGGCCTGTTGGTGAAGCGAGACACTCCTCCCTCCCATAGCCATGCAGCCTGCCTCAAGACGACGGCCAAGACCATACTACAGCTTGCCATGTCCGAGGAGTCCCAAGTAGATAATAGCAAGTCCTGAGACACCCATCTATCCTCTTCTATAAAGGCATTTGTGATGGGGTAGACACACCCCGCACTAGCACAGCACTTGTTGGGTTATATAAGGGAGAAGCACCACCCCTAAAGCCCTGTCGGGCATGCTCAGATGCCTGGGCAGGGATAAAAGGCTGCAGCTCAGCTCAGTCAGGGCTGGCTAAAGAAGGGGAAGGAAGTGCCTGGAAGGCTCCAGCCACAGAACCCCGCCAGCCCGTTCCAGAGGAGGCTAACCAGCCGGTAGAGGCCCTGGAGGAACGCTGAACTTGAGGAAGCTCTGCACAAGGGCGACCAGACCCAGAGGAGGATTGATCCTTGTTGTAACAAGACCCAGAGACAAGGCACCTTGTCCTTAAGGGGGACCACCCAACTGCCCCAGGGAGGAAGCAGCCCAGGGGTCCGGTAAGGGAAGGACCAGGGGAGGTGGGGACACCAAGTCAGCGTGTTGCGGTCTGGAGCCCCGCTGATTGGGTGGTGTACCCCTACACCCCTAGGGCCCTGGGCTGGGGCTCAGAGAGTTAGGTGGGACTGAGCCCCCCTTCCTGGGGTTCTGGGCCATATAGAGACTGCTTGTTTGTGTACTGTGGCTGCTAGGCCACGCTGCCCTACCCTGGGGCCATATAGAGACTGCTTGTTGGTGTACTGTGGCTATTAGGCCATGCTGCCCCGCTCGGGGGATATATAGAGACTGCTTGTTGATGTAGTGTGGCTGCTAGGCCACACTGCCCCACCCTGGGGGAAGTCTAGGGGCATAAAACCCCGTGACATAGTGGTGGAGAATGCAAGCATCGACACGGTCCTGAGAGAAGACCCACGGAGATGGAGGAGGGGAGGCTCAGTGAATAGTCAGAATCTACTCAACCCAGGGCTCCAAATGTGCAATGGAGACTGAAAAGGTTTTGAAATGGCTTTTAGAGAGCCAACAACAGCAGGCGGCTCAGCAGCAACAACAGTACGCACAGCGGCACCGCCCGAAATCACTAATGGAGACTGTCATCTTAGTCGAAGACTACCTAGCGGCAGAAAAACTGGGTCATAGGCTGTCGAAAGCGGGTGGCTCCCGCAAAGGAGAGGATGGGAGTATAAAAGCCCCGGTCAAGGCCATAGCTGGGGGCTCCCCTAGAACTCTGACACCCTTTTCTGAGCCAACTCGGCCCAAGTTGGTGGGGACATTTCAAAGACCCCCACCGAGTACTAGATGGCTTGTGAACAGGGGGCAGCAAACAGGGGAGTTTGCGAGGGAAGGAGTTGGTGCCAGGTGCGTCCTAGGTAAGTGACTGGATTGTGTCTTTTTCCCTCCAGGTGATTTGCTGACTGTGTGTTTGTGTCTTTTTCCCTCCAGGCAATTTGCTTGTGTCTTTTTCCCTACAGGTGATTGCTGTTAGTTGTGGGACTGTGCTTGTGTGATTGGGTGGGGGCTGTTTGCACCATTGTTCCCTGATCCCCTTTAATCACTAGCTTCTAGCAGCCTCTAGCAGCCTTGTGATTGGCCTGCCCCCTGTGTGACTAGCAAGGGGCAAGGGCTGACCTAGGCAGAGAAGGCCTTTAAAAGCCACTGCTAGAGTGACCAGAGGGAGCTTGCGAACAGGGGACAGCAAACAGGGGAGTTTGAGGAGGAGTTTGGTGAGGTCAGGATAGTGAAGAGGAGCCGCACTGCTGGAGCCAGTGCCCCTGCTATTTCCTTTAGCTCTGTTTCTACCAGGACAGACTGTCTGTCCATGGATATCTCCACCCAGATCCTGGTGTGGATTTGCAAGGACTGTGGCCTTCATTTTCCTGCCACTGATGATCAGGTTAGGGAAATGAGCCTATGTGATAGGTGCCTTCTGGTGGCATCTCTCTGGAAACAGGTAGGAGAGCTACAGGAGGAGGTATCACACCTCAGGGGTATCTATGCCCTAGAAAAGTTCCTTGACAGTGTCCCCAATGAGACCTGCAAGGAGGAGGTCCCTATCCCAGTACCAAGGGCTACTGCCAGAGCTCTGGAAATGGATGGGATGCTTATGGCAGAGGGAGGACAGTGGCAGCTGGTCACCTCTGGCAGTAGACAGTGCTCCACACCTGCTCACATCCCACCATCCCTTGTGGTGAGGAACCATTATGCGATGCTGGACACGATGCAGGAGGTAGAGGAGATGCCATCCACCCCAAAGGCTGGTCAGATCAAAGCCACCTCACCTAAGAGGAAGCGTAGGGTTGTGGTGATTGGGGACTCCCTCCTGAGAGGAACGGAGGCACCCATCTGTCGCCCTGACAAGGCCTCTAGAGAGGTATGCTGCCTGCCAGGTGCCCATATCCGAGATGTAACGGAGGGATTGTCAAAAATCATCCGCCCCTCAGACTACTACCCCATGCTGCTTATCAATGTGGGTACCAATGATACTGCGAGAGGTGATCCTCAGCAGATCAAAGGTGATTTCAGGGCTCTGGGAGTGAGGGTGAAGGAGTTTGGAGCACACGTGGTGTTCTCCTTGATCCTTCCAGTCAAGGCTAGAGGCCTGAGGACAGAGAGATGTATCCTGGAGGTGAATGCCTGGCTGCGAAGATGGTGTCGTCAGGAAGGATTTGGCTTCCTTAACCATGGAGTCCTGTTTCAGGACAGAGGATTGATAGGCAGAGATGGCCTTCACCTGTCCAAGAAGGGGAAGAGCATATTTGGGCACTGACTGGCTGACCTAGTGAGGAGGGCTTTAAACTAGGTTCAACGGGGGAAGGAGACCAAAGCCCACAGGTAAGTGACAATGTGGGTGATCTGGGGGAAGGGATGGAACTTGGGGGGTGCTGGGACTCTAGCACCAGCAATAAAAGAGAAGGTAGTTGGAACATGGGGGGGAATCAAACAAATGTCTTAAGGGCTCTACTGAAGCCCCAGTACGCGAGGAGAGTGGGGGAGGGGAACTCCTAGAAAAAAATGCAAGGAGGTTTATGTAATAGAATTGGAAATCAACATGACAAAATAGGGCAATCGGCCGGGTATCTTAGGTGCCTATACACTAATGCGAGGAGCCTGGGAAATAAGCAAGAAGAATTGGTAATACTAGCGCAGACAGGGAACTATGATATCATAGGAATAACAGAGACGTGGTGGGATAGTCTGCACGACTGGAGTTCTGCCATGGATGGTTATAAACTGTTCAGGAAGGACAGGCAGGGAAGAAGAGGGGGAGGAGTAGCACTATATGTAAAAGAGCTCTGTGACTGCTCAGAGCTCCATTATGGAAGCAGAAGAGTGCCTGTAAAAAGTCTGTGGGTTACATTGACAGGGGAAAGCAACAAGGGGGATGTTGTGGTGGGGGTCTACTATACACCACCAAACCAGAAGCAGGAGGTGGATGAGGTATTCTATGGACAACTAGCAGAAGCTTCTAGATCACAGGCCCTGGTGCTCATGGGGGACTTCAATTCCCCTGACATCTGCTGGGAGGCCAATACAGCAGTGCATGGGCAATCCAGGAGATTTTTAGAGTGTTGGGGACAACTTTCTAGTACAAATGCTAGAGGAACCAACTAGGGGCCTTGCACTGCTCGACTTGCTGCTCACAAACAGGGAAGACTTGATCAGGGAGGTAGAGGTAAATGGCAAGCTAGGCAGTAGTGACCATGACATGGTTGAGTTCAGGATCCTGATTAAAGGAAGGAAGGAAAGAAGCAAAACAAAAACCCTGGACTTCAAAAAAGCAGATTTTGGCTCCCTCAGGGAACTGATGGGCAGGATCCCTTGGGAAGCTAATCTGAAGGGGAAAGGAGTCCAAGAGAGTTGGCTATATTTAAAAAAAAAACTCTGCTAAGGGCACAGGAAGTTGCCATTCCAATTAGGAGAAAGAACAAACATGTGAGGCAGCCAGAATGGCTTAGCAGAGAACTCTGCTCTGAGCTTAAACATAAAAAGGAAGCTTATAGGAAGTGGAAGCTTCGTCAGATGTCCAAAAAGGCATATAAAGATATTGCTAGGGACTGCAGAGATAAAATCAGAAAGGCCAAAAGACAAATGGAGTTGCGGCTAGCAAGGGATGTAAAAGATAACAAGAAGGGGTTCTACAAGTATATTAGTAACAAAAAGAGGATCAGGGATGGTGTAGGCCCCTTGCTGAATAGGGCAGACATCCTTGTGACAGAGGATGAGGAAAAAGCTGAAGTGCTCAATGCATTTTTTGCTTCAGTTTTCACAGGCAGGGTCAGCTCCCAGCCCACTACCATGGGTGTGGCAGATGGGAGAGAAGAAGACAGGCCCTTGGTGACGGAAGGTCAGGTTAGGGACTGCTTAAGGAAGCTGCAAGTGCACAAGTCCATGTGGCTGGACGAACTGCATCCAAGCGTGCTAAGGGAATTGGCCAACGAAATAGCCGCACCGCTGGCCGTTATCTTTCGAAACTCATGGAGAACGGGGAAGGTGCCAGAGGACTGGAAAAAAGCAAATGTAGTGCCTATTTTCAAGAAAGGGAAAAAAAGGAGGATCCAGGGAATTACAGACCAGTCAGCCACACCTCAATCCCTGGAAAAATTATGGAGCAGATTCTCAAAGAATCCATCCTCACACACTTAGAGGAAAATAAAGTGATCAGGAACAGTCAGCATGGATTTACCAAGGGTAAATCATGCCTGACCAATCTCATTTCCTTCTTTGAGCAGATGACTGGTTTTCTGGATGCGGGAAGCACCATTGATGTGCTATACCTTGATTTTAGCAAGGCTTTTGATACAGTTTCCCACAGCATTCTCATTGGCAAATTAAGGAAGTATGGGTTGGATAGGTGGACTATAATGTGGATAGAGAACTGGCTAGATCAACGGTTTCAGCGTGTAGGAATCAATGGTTCCATGTCTAGCTGGCAACCGGTCACGAGTGGTGTGCCCCAGGGGTCGGTCCTGGGGCCGGTTCTGTTCAACATTATCATCAATGATCTTGATGATGGAATAGACTGCATTCTCAGTAAATTTGCGGATGACACCAAGCTCGGGGGACCAGTAGACACGTTGGAGGGCAAGGACAGGATTCAGGGAGACCTAGATAAATTGGAACAGTGGGCCAATAGAAATCTTATGAGATTCAATAAGTGTAAAATCCTGCATTTGGGACAAAAAAAACCCTATGCACTGCTACAGGCTGGGAAACATTCAGCGAAGTAGCAGCAGTATAGAAAAGGACCTGGGGGTCATGGTGGATGGGAAGCTGGATATGAGTCAGCAGTGTGCTCTTGCTGCCAAAAAGGCCAACGGCATACTGGGCTGCATCAAAAGAAGTATTACCAGCAGATCAAGGGATGTGATCCTTCCCCTCTATTCTGCACTGGTGAGGCCACATCTAGAATACTGTGTTCAGTTTTGGGCTCCCCACTACAAAAAGGACAGGGACATGCTAGAGAGAGTTCAGAGGAGGGCAACCAAGCCCTATGAGGAAAGCCTGGAAGCATTAGGCTTATTTAGTCTGCAGAAGAGAAGATTGAGGGGGGATTTGATAGCAACCTTCAACTACGTGAAGGGATGCTCTAAGGAAGATGGAGCTCGACTGTTCTCGGTAGTAACGGAGGACAGAACGAGGAGCAATGGTCTCAAGTTGAAGTTAGGGAGTTCTAGGCTGGATATTAGAAAAAACTTTTTTACCAGGAGAGTGGTTAAATCTTGGAATGAGCTGCCGAGGGAGGTGGTGGAGTCTCCATCTTTGGAGGTGTTTAAGGCCCGGCTGGACAAAACCCTGACTGGGATGGTTTAAGTGGGAGTGGTCCTGCCTCTGGCAGGGGTTTGGACTAGATGACCTATGAGGTACCTTCCAACCCTATGATTCTATGAGAGTACAGCTTGCTTAGAAAGGAAAGACAGAGAGGTGGAGTTGCCTTATTTATCAAAAATGTATATACTTGGACTGAGGTTGGGATGGAAATAGAAGATAAGATTGAGAGTTTCTGGGTAAAAATAAATGAAATAAAAAACATGGGTGATCTCATGATAGGGGTCTACTACAGATCACCAAAGCAGGAAGAGGATGTTGATGAGGCTTTTTTTCAGCAATTATCAGTCATCCAAGGCACAGAACTTGGTGAAGATGGGGGACTTCAATTGCCCAGGTATCTGTTGGGAAACACGGCAAGGCACAGATTATCCAGTAAGTTCCTGAAATGCACTGAAGACATTTTTTTTATTGCAAAAAGTGGAGGAAGCTACTAGAGGAGAGGTTACTCTCAATCTGGTTTTGACAAAGAGAGAGAAAGTGGTCAAGATTTTGACAGTGGAAAGTAACTTAGATGGAATGGATCATCAATGATAGAATTCATAATTTTAGAAATATTAAGAGAGATAATACCATAAAAACCCAATGGATTTTAGAAAAGCAGACTTTAACAGACTCAGGGAGTTGATGGAAAGGATACCATGGAAGGGATGTCTAAGAGGAAAAATGACTAAAGCCACTTGGCAGTTTTTCAAAAAGATGTTACTAAGAGCACAAGAGCTAACCATTCCACTGCATAGGAAAGATAAGAAGTATGGCAAGAGACCTTCAATAATTAAAAAAAAAAAAAAAATACAGAGAGAGTCCTACAAAAAGTGGAAACTAGGTCAAATTACAAAGGAGGACTATAAATAAATAACAGAATTATGTAAGGAGAAATCTGAAAGACCAAGGCAGAAACACATCAAACTAGGTGAAGGCATAAAGGGTAACAAAAAAGACATTCTTCAAATATATCAGAAACAAGAGGAAAACCAAGGGCAGTGTAGGGCCCTTACTCAACAAAGATGGTAAAACAATAAAGGAAAATGTGGAAATGACAGAAGAATTAAATGATTTTTGTTTCAATCTTCACTGACAAAGTTGGTGGAAATTGGATGTCTGATGTAGAGGAGGGCAATAGGAATGATATAGGGTCAGAAGCCAAAATAGGAAAACATCAAGTTAAGAATTATTTGGACAATATGGACACTTTCAAGTCACGAGGGCCTGATGATATGCACTGTACAGTATGCAAGGTGCTGACTCAAGAGATACCTGAGCCATTAGCTATTATCTTTGAAAAATCATGGCAGATGGCTGAGGTCCCAGAGGACTGGAAAAGGGCAAATATAGCACCCATCTACAAAAAAGAAAATAAGAGCAATCCGGGGAATTACAGACCAGTTAGTTTAAGATCAGTACCGGGGAAAATAGTGGAACAGATAATTAAGGGATCAATTTGAAAATGTCTAGAAGAGACTAGGTCCTTAGAGCTAGTCAGAATGGATTTGTCAAAAAACAAATCATGTCAAATCAACTTGACAGTTTTCTATGATGTGGTAATGAGTCCTGTACATAGAGGAAAAGCAGCAAATGTGGTATATCTAGACTTTAGTGAGGCATTTGATAAATTCTCACATCACTTTCTTATTAATAAACGGGAGAGGTACAAACGAGATGGAGCTACGATAAGATGGGTGAAAAACCAGTTGGATAACTAATTCCAGAGTGTTGCTGCCCCAGGGAATGACCTGAGACACGGGCCCAGACCCCATCCCCTGCCCGCAGGTCCCGCCCCTGGACGGGGACAGGGCTGGGAACAGCAGCCGCAGCTGCAGGTGGCTCGGCCCTGGATCTCTGTCCCAATCCGGTTGGAGATTGAGAGAAGCAGGGCCCCGCCAGGACCCAGGGCACTGACGCTGGCATTTGAGGCATGGGCCCCGTGTGCCAGGCACCAGCGACACCCCTCACTAATCCCAGACGGTAGTTATCAACAGTTCACATTCAGGTTGGAAGGACTTAATGAGTGAGTTACTGCAGGGATCTGTCCTGGTCCAGTTTTTCTCAAAATTTTTATCAGTGACTTGGATGATGGCATAAAGAGCTAATTTATAAACTTTGCAGATGATACAAAGCTAGGAGTGGTTGTGAGTGCTTTGAAGTATAGGAGCATAATTCATAATGATTTGGACAAACAAATGAAATGGTCTGAGATAAATAGAATGAAACTGAATAAAGATAAGTGCCAAGTATTCCACTTAGGGTTGAACAACCCATTGCACACATACAAAATGGGCAATGACTGCCTAGGAAGGACTACTGCAGAACGGGATTTGGCGGCACAGGGAGAAAGGAGCCCCGTGTGAGGCTCCCAAACCCCGCTGGTGGCACAGGGAGAAAGGAGCCATGGCCAGCAGCATTTGGGAGCCACATGCAGGTCTCTTTTCTCTTCATGCCAGCAGCGGGTTTTCAGAGTGCCAGCGCAGGACTCCTTTCTCCCCACCAGACGGGGCTCTACTCCCCACTCCAGGGTGGTGGGATGGCATCTTTGGAGGTGCTTGCCCTAGGTGCTAGAGGGCTGGTCTTCCTTTCAGGGTGCCATGCCTCTGTGAGGAAGGTCAACCCTTGTGAATTCTAACTAACTCTATCCAGAAAGGTCCTGCAAGCCAATCTGATAGCCTGCAGTTCCTTCAGGTTTATGTGAAAGAGTCTGTCTCCAGGAGACCAGTGCCCTTGGGTGGAAAGTCCCCCTGATACGTGGGCTCTCCACCTCAAATCTGAGGCATCAGTGATCAGGGTCACCATTGGGACTGACACCTCTAAGGGGATTCCTCCAGATCTCTAGTGTTCTCAGGATGTCGCAGGGAACCAACAACACATTGCCCAGAAGGTGTCTCTGTAGGTAGAACACTGTGGAAAGCCAGATCTGGAATGGTCTCATTCTCAGGCAGGCTACTCTTATCACTGAGGTGGAGACCACTATGTGCCCAAGGAGCTGGAGACAGCGTCGGGCTGTGGTTAGCTGGGAGTTCTGCAGTTCTGCAATGATGGCACAAATGGACCGAAATCTTGAGGGGGGCAGGAAAGCCCTCCGTTTTTGGGAGTCTAGGAGAGCTCCTACGAAATCTATGTCCTGGGGTGGGTGGAGTTTTGACTTTTCTTGATTTATGCAAAGTCCCAAGTACCTGCACAGCCAACTCACTACTTTGACATTGTGTTCGACCTGAGCTTTTGATCTCCCTTTTATTAACCACTCATCGAAGGTAGGGGTATATCTTCATACCCTGCTGGAATAGGTGTGCAGCGACTGCCACCATGCACTTTGTGAACACACTGGGGGCCAAGGAGAGCCTGAAGGGGAGTGATGTGAACTGAAAATGTCTCTCCCCCACCATAAACCTTAGAAACCTTCTGTGGTGTGGGTGTATCGCTATGTGAAAGCAAGCATCCTTTAGATAGAGGGCTGTGAACCAATCCCTGAAATCCAGAGATGGGACAATATGTGACAAGGAAACTTTCCTTATGTGCTTGTTTACAGCTCTGAGGTCTAGAATGGGCCTCAGATCTCCATTTGGCTTGGGAACTAGAAAGTAGCAGGAATAAAACCACTTTCCCCACTCCAATTTTGGGACCATCTCTATGGCCCTGAGGGAGAGGAGTTTCTTGCACTCTCTCTCAAGCATCAGGTCTAGTTCCCATCTCCCAAGATTCAAGCGAGGAGAGTGGCTTTCTCTCCCAAGGCATGGACTAGAATTGGATGAGATACCATTTTGAGGCTGTGTCCACTATCCACAGGTCAGTTGTGATGTTGGCCCAGTGGTGAGCTTGCCAGGTCAGATGGTTGGCAAAGGTTAGGGTCGAGGCTGTGGTTCCACTGCCCTCAGGCTGACTGTCAAAAACGTTGCTTCTGTCCCACCAAATATGTAGTACCTTGTCCCTGGCGGCCAGCCTGGGAGGCCTGGATTTTTGGCCTCTACCTGGGTGGGTCTTATCCCTATCCAGACCCCTGTATTGGTGCTGGGGGTATTGGCAGGACCAAGAATGGGAGCCCTGAATCTGGGTCTGCTGTTTCAGCTGTTGTAGTTGTTGCTGCAGCAGCTGCTGGGGCTAGAAGGAATGCCTTACAGTTGGTGGTATGTACATGTCTAGGGATTTAAGGGTGGCTCTAGAGTCCTTCATCCCATGCAGCTTTGAGTCTGTGGACTCAGCAAAGAGGGCAGGGACTTCAAATGGTAGGTCCTGTATGATCAGCTGCATCGCTTGAGACAAGCCCGAGCTCTGAAGCCAGGCCACTCGTCTCACAGCGACAGCGGAGGCCATGTTGCGTGAGGCTGTGTCAGATGCATCCCAGGGGGTCATAAGGGCATCTCCAGAGGCCAATACCCCCTCCTCTACCATCGCTTCGAAGCTCTGCAGGCGGTCTTTAGGGATGTAATCACGGAAGCCATCCACAGTCCTTCAGAGGTTGAACACATATCTCCCCTTGAGTACTTGGTGGTTGACAATGTGCAACTGTAAGGCAGAGGTGGAGTAAACCTTCCTGCTGAATAGATCAAGCTTCTTTGCCCCCTTCTTCCTAGGGGTAGAGCCCAGTTGGCCCTGCCTTTCCTTCTGATTAACTGCATCCACCACCAGGGACCCTGGTGTAGGGTGATGGAAGAAGAACATGCACTTGTCTGAGGGAACATGGTACCTCTGATCTGCCACCTTGGACATGGGAGGGATCAGTGATAGGGTTTTCCGTCATGCCCTTCCAATACTGTACACCCCTTCCTAGAGGGGACCAGGGACCTTTGCAGGTGAGGTGGTGTCATCCATGTCAACAAGGGGGTTACACTCCTCCTTGACCACCCCAAGTCCAAGTTAAGGTTTGTTGCCATACAATGAAGCAGCTCCTGTTGTGTACGAGGGTCATCTCTGTATGCCAGGGGTCTTTGAAAGGGTAGAGTGTGGGTCGGGCTCATTGTCGGATAAGTCTTATGAGTCTGGAGTTTGGGTTAATGATGGTACCAATGGATGCAGGGAAAAGGGGTCATTGTTGGCCGTCCAGTACAGCCATTCCTGTGAGCAGTCATTGGAGGAGTCTAGGGCTGTCGGTCGACGGGAGTGGGAGCAGCCCCTTTCCCTCTGTGTGCCCACCAGTCCTTTGTTAGCATGTGTGGAGCTCTGCTGTGTTGCCCACACCAGGGTTGCCGGGATTGTGCCTCCTCTTGAAAGGGCTTTGGGGAACGCTTTCAGCACCACTTACCAGCTTGTCTGCCAGTACTGGAGCTCTGCTCTGGAGCTTTCAGAGATCCAGGGCATGGACAAGAGCACAAAGAGGTTGGAGAGCCTGAGTTAGACCTCTGCCACCTTGAGCCCTGGGAGCATGGTACCCAGGGCTCACAGGATGAGTGTCGGGAGGAGTGGTCATCTGAATGGTCTTTGGTACCGTTCTGCAGTGCCAGCAAAAAGCTCGACAGTGCCGAGGCCAGGAGCAGTACCGAGCCTCACATTGTCCACTCCTTGGCTGAAAGTGCCAGTTTGCCCTTGGACCAGGCTTTCTTCGTCAGTACTGGATCCAGTGCTTGAAGCAGGGCCCAAGTTGCTGTGAGGGCCTCTGGCATTTACGGCACCAAATGGTGCCCCAGTCCCAACTCCTGAGGAGGGGTGTCCAGGGACAGTGCTAAATGGTGCTGTACTGGTGCCAAACAAGATGCCAATCATGGCTTCATAGTCTGAGACAGAGCAGCGCCGGACAGGTTCTGGTGCATAATTCACACACAGTGCCAGCAGAACATTCAGGGCGTGAGATGTCTTAGGTGCTAGGTGAAATGCCCGATCTTCGGCAAGATTGCACAAGCTCCACTCCCTGTCCTTGTGGGTCCTCCGCTTGACGAACTAGCAGATGGAGTAATTTTTCCAAAGTGAGACTCACCAAGTCACGTGAGACATTTCTCATGGGCATTGTTGATCAGGAAGGCTTTGCAGTGTGTTGGATAAGGCTTAAACCCTGGCATCATTATCATTGACAAAAAAAAAAAAAAAGGTAGGCACTTGCTTCCGCAAGTTTCAGCTGGTCTCATACCATTGCCGAAGGCAGAAAGAAGGAACTGGGAGCGTCAGGGTCATGGTCACCTATATAGCCATAATCGTGTTATGGAGGGGGCATTGGCCACGTGCCCTGACCTGACAGGCTAAGGCCAGGGGTGTCACTGGTGCTGGGCAAGCTGGGGCACATGCCCCGAACCCCAGTGCCAGTGCCCCAGATCTCCAGCCCAGTTGGGCTGGAGATCTGGGGCCCAGCCACTGGCCGCCTGCGGCAGCCCCGTCCCTGACCTGGGATCTGGGACCCGGCCACCAGCAGCCGTGGTGGCCCTGTCTCCCACTGAGGATCCAGGGCCTGGCCAGCCACGGTGGCCCCCTCCCCTGCCAGGGATCCAGGGCCTGGCCGCCTGCAGCAGCGCGGCGGTGCCTGGCCCTGTCCCTGGCCAGGGGGCGGGGCCTGTAGGCTGGGAGTGGGGCCTGTGGGCTGGGGGCAGGGCCAGGGCCTGGACCTGGGCCCTGGGTCCCTCCCCTGGCCAGTGACACCCCTGGCTAAGGCTAAAAGACTTTTTGAGCTATTGTGCACTGCTGCATGTATACACCTCTAACTGAACAATGTGAACAGCTCTTGAAGAAGAAGGGAGGTTTAGCTTTGACCAGGGGTCTCAAACTCAACTCACCTTGAGGGCCACATGAGGACTAGGATACTGGCCCAAGGGCCACACCCTGAAAAGTGCCCTCCCCCAGCCCAGGACCCAATCCGGTCCAGCAGCGAGGATCCAGATCTGTCCTCAGTGGCCTTCCTGTGGTGGCTGGGGACAGATCTGGATGCCCACTGCTGAACGGATCCAGTTCCCCTCCCCCACATCCTACTGCTGGCTTCCCCTAAGTTGCCCTGAGTCCCCAACCCCTTCACTAGCCCCCACCCTGCCACCAGCTCTCCACCCTCCTCTAAGCCCATACCTAAGCCCTGCATGGTGCCACCAGCTCCCTATGCTCTTCTGTACCTCCCCCCCCAAGTGCTGCCAGGTCCCTGAGCTCCCCAGGCCCTTCCCTAACCCCTCAACCTGTTGCCAGCTCCCCACGCTCCCCCAAGCTGACCACCCCCAAAGGCCTGTTCCCAGAGGCCACACTCCCCTGAGCTGATTCCCCCAGACCCTCTTACAGGGCCACTAAAGTGGCTGCACCATAGGCTGGGTTCCCCCTGCCCCCAAGAAAACAGTGGGGTGGAGTGTGAATACTGTGCCCATCCCTCTCCGCCCTCAGGGGAGACCTGGGAGCAGGCAGGCCTAGGGGTGGGGCAGATGCACATGGCCTGGGCCCAAGCTCTCTGGGCCGGCCTGCCGTGCCCACACTTGATGGTCCCCACTGGCCTAGCCACTAACAGGGATGGACCACCACCATTGGCATGAAGGGTACCATAATGAGGTATGTGCTCAACTCAACTGTGGAAAGGAATAAGTGGAGATGGAGACCTCAGTTAAGGCTTCTGCTTGTCATTGGAGAGTGGGCCAGGAACAATTAAAAATGAGTCTCAGCTGGGGAGAAGCTGGCTATTGAACAAAGCCCAAATGTAGAACTTATCAGAGGGTGGATGTGGACAGAGGAAAGGAGCTCAGCAGTCCCTCTCTTAGCACTAGAGAGGAGAGATGGGCAAAGACAGGAGAGAATTGTCCTAGGTACCCTCTTCTGGTAGCTCTCTGGCAAGATGCCCAAATGACAAAGAACAGTGCAGCCACTGGGGTGGAGCTAGCTCTGGTGCTGATCCCTGATGAAAGAGCCAAATCTGGACTTCCAAGGAGAGAATCTGAGAGGTGCTCAAGTAAGGAACAAGCCAGGGAAACTAAAGAAAAGTACAAGAGGAAAGCCTAGACCTTGGCTGCTAGCTATAGAATTCCTGGACAGGAATCCAGTGGAGTGGGAGGGCCTGAATTTACCTCCCAATCTCTGGGGAAGGTGGTGTAAGGCCCCTAGAGGAGCTTGCAGGTGACTGCAATCCCTGAGCCCCAGGGTGTAGGTGTAGGAACCATAGGAGCTCATGCTGAAGACCAGATGTAAGATTGTTGGACTTTCATTTGCTGGATAGTGTAACCTGGGTGGTAGTAAAGTGTGACTTGGCTGACCAACTCAGAGAAGAGGCAAATCACCATGAGATTAGAGTCACTGTCAGCTGTGGGTGCTGGAGAGCTCCTGCTATACACCACACCCCATCACAAGGGGGCTTGTCAGCATGAAGTCACTCTGCTATAGACTTATAGACTGACAAACAGTTTATAAAGGAAGATATTTTAATAAATTCTGATTTAATTGGTATCAAGACTCATGCTGATTGTCATAGGTAATACTCATTTAAAGCACCTTGTACTAATGTTCTAAGAACCATCTACATCAGAGGTATCCAAACTGTGAGGCATGCCCCCTTGGAGCCAAGGAGCAATTTTTGAGGGGTGTGGTATGGCCTGAGCCAGCCCCTACAGAGTCAAGCAGTTCTGTCCTGAACTCTGCTCTGGTCCTTCCCCCATGCCCAGCTGTGGGTTTAGCTCCCATATACAGCTCCTGCATTCAAGAGTCTGACTTGAAACAGCTGTGTTCCAGATTGTGATGCAATATTTGAGCAGCTGTAGTGTGAGCCTGTATGGCCTTACAAATCACAGTGCAGTAGAGAGACATTAATTGGTGTGAAAAGCTGCTCTTCTACAGAAATTTTAATTTTTCAAAGGGATAATCATGTTAGTCTAGTCCAGAAAAAAAAAAAAACACCCACCAAGGAGTCATGTGGCACTTTAAGACTAACAGATTTATTTTTCTCATGAGCTTTCGTGGGAGAAAATCACACTTTGCCATATGCTTTGAATATGGGTGAGGGATTTTCTCCCACGAAAGCTCATGCAAAAAAAAAAAATCTGTTAGCCTTAAAGTGCCACAAGACTCCTTCATGATTTTTTTTTGTTTGTTTTTTGTTTTTTGTTTGAGAAATTTTCATGCCTCTCACAAAAAAGGAGATCTAGTGATATCAGATGGGCTATGGGTGAATCATACAACCAGACATTCCCTATATCTAAACTGTCAACAAAAGGATTAAAGATTCTTCTTATCATTCTGCTCCTCTCTTAATAAAACTGAGTCATGTGAGCCAACTCTAGCAACAGCTGAGTTTGCAGCTAAGAGCACATAGTAGAAGGGGGATAAAAACCCCAAACCAAAGTAACTAAGGATCTCTAATGCTGCTTGGACTCTGAAGGGCAAGAAGTTTCTACACATAAACAGGAGTTCCCCAGTTGTTAAGCCTGGGTTAGGCCTAAAGGACAAATGGAGCTTTCTGATTACAGAAGTCTTTATTACTTTTAGACACTTAAGACTGTAACTTATTTGTGTATCTATTTGTTTGCTTTAACCATGTAAATAACTCATTTCCTTATCCTATTTAATAAATCAGCATGTAGCTTTTTATAGGATTGGTTAAAAGCATAGTCTCTAGTGAGACCTAAATGCAATTGACCTGGAATAAATGACTTGTTCTTTAGGATCAAGAGTAACCTGACTATTTCTGTGATTCTTGGTATAAGGGGTCCTCTATCACAGAGATACACTCACCTATGTGGCAAGACACGCTGGAGACCCAAGGGGACTTTCTGTGATTCCATGTTTAGGGTGAATAACTGAGGGCTTTGCCCTTGGTGTGGTTGGTTGGTGAAACTAAAGTTTAGAATACACAACCAGTTAGGGATCATGCCCTGGTTTTAATGGTATTCACAAAGGCTCCTGCTCATGCTCTTGTGTCACTGCTGGAAGCATCAGCATATTGACAGAAAGATACTATAGGACAGACATGTTCACAATATCTGCAGTCTATGAAGATCTAGGGGGAATTCATGCAGTATATCTTGAATCCTGGACTCCAGAAAGGAAGCCACCTGGGGCAAATCCTAAACAGTTATTCCTCCTACAACAGCTCCCTCATGGAGAGTTTTTTCATTCATAGTGGAGCTGAAATGTCTCAGTATATGTGAGTCAATTAATTAAACCAATGCTAGGCACTAACATGCCTGAAGCTAAAAAACTCAAATTTGTCCTGTTTTCTAGGTCCAGAGAAGCCTTACAAATAATTCATATTAATCCAGAAGGGCTGTTGTCTTCCTTTCATGGGTATTGAACTGAAGAAATGTATGAGTCTGCTACTGAATCTGAATGGGATTATACAAAAGTGTTACCTGAGCTAGCCAGGGACTGGTCTCAGTTATCCAGATTTATGTCCTTTGTTCCTGTGTATTGCATCCAAACTAACAGCCTTGTCCTATATGCCAAACTATAAAAGTACATGTGTCTAGTTCTAGACATCCCAGATTCAAGCCTTGCTGATGACCAAGCAGTTATCAACTGACACCAAGTCTGTTCTAATCAAAAATTGCTCCAATGGTTTTCAAAATATGGAGGCTTATTTTAGAAGTGATCTCAAAAGGTGTTTAGCTCGCAGGTCAGTTTGCAATCATAACACTAAAGATACTGAAGGGAGAAATACCTATTTCAGTCACCTCAAATTGATGAAGGTTTAAATGCTTGTATGATGGGTCTCATTCCTCTCTCCTTTCCATCCATGGAAATCAGGAGTGACTCCACATAGGTAAATGGTGTTACACTAATTCAGAAATGGGTTAACTGTGAAAACAGTCTAGCCCTGCATCAGCTTCAATCACCCATGATGTCTACAACTCAGTTGTTAATGTGAACCACTTTCTATGGCAGATGTCAATGTTCACAGCTGAGCCATCATCACTAGGGCCCCATTGCACAGACACCTGTTATTCCCTGACCTGGTATAGGTGAAAGGACCATGAACACTGAGTGGTCCCATCACCTTCACTCCCTACTTGCAGAGCCTGTTGTTGTAGGACTTTCAGTTCACTTTCTAGATGTTCTGCCCAGAACCCCCTCACAGCACTTACCCTTCTTCATTGTCAGCGCTTTCTCCAAATACTCATCTTCTGTCACCTGCTTCCCATTCATTACCAGATCTAAGGTGAAGTCTCGCACAGCCCAGATGAAGTTTGGGAAGAAACTGACATACTCTTCGTCAGCAGCAGAGTTGTCCTCAAAAGCTTTCACCTTGATGTGCTCAGAGAGCTCAGACACAAAGCTAGTCAGACAGCTAAGGAATCCAGACAGGTGCGAATTGGATGGGTAGTGTCAGAAACTGGAATAAAATGGCAGGACCAGCCCTAGTTTTGCATTGAAAGAGTGCTGCTCCCATGAACACAGGGCAAATCTGTCATCCACTATGAACCAGTGATCCCCTCTTTTCCTTGCCGACTGTGCACCAGTGGTAACTGCAATGTGCACACAGCTCGCTTCCTTCTCTTCCCTTCCTTCCTCCTATCCAGACCCTGTGGTGATGTGCACAAACCCCACACTGCACCCAGGCCAGGGCAGAAGATGCTAAATGGTCTGTCCTGAAGACAGGAAATGACCAGCTTCTCAAGGCAGGTATAGAGGGAACTGGGGAGTTGCAGGCAGCTAGTGAGGCAAGGGGCTTCCTGAGGGAAAGGTTAGCCCCATCACAGATGGTTGGGCAATTCAGTAAATGGGCAAGACTGATCAGGACTCCCTGAGGGAAAGTTACACCCAGCTGTGGACTAAGGGTGAAAACCTAGACCCATTGATATGAGTGGAAGTTTTGCCATTAACTTTTCTGGGGCCAGGACTTCCCCTAGATCTTTCTTCTCCTTTGGAGTTGACCCCTACCCATACCCTATTAGACAAGAATGTTCAGATTATCATTTGGCTTGCTACTTTGACTACAGAGGAGTATTTCCAAGCATCACCTGGATCTCTTTTTGGTCTTAACTACTGACAGTGGACTCCCAGTTACAACAATACATGAATACAGATCTCCAAGGCTCCTCTGGGGGTGTCAGTGCAAGACAAGTGCCCTGGACATGGTTAATGATGGAAGAGAGGACTCTGACTGAGAGCCATGGATCTTTATCCCTGCTTGTCTCTTCATCTGTCTGGGTCTCACCTTCCAGCTTTTAATATTTATATTAAATAGAAAGAAGTCTGAACCCAAAGGTGGATTTCCTGTCCCAGTTTCAATGCAGGTAACAGACCAGTAGGTCTTCTGCAAAGAGGGGAGTTGGAGAGGGAGTTTGGGGAGGAGCTGGTGTGCCCATGATGGTGAAGAGAAACGGCACTGCTGGTTCCAGCAACCCTTTTTGCTCCTCCACCAGCGCCTGTATCCAGACAGACACTCTGACCATAGATATCTCTACCCTGATCCTGGTTTGGATTTGCAGGGACTGTGGACTGCGTTTTCCACTCTCAGACAATCAGGCTGAGGAGATGAACCAATGTGACAGGTGTCTTCTGGTGGAATCTCTCAGGAGGAAGGTGGCAGAGTTGCAGGAGGAGGTGTCTAGGCTCAGGAGTATCCATGCCTTGGAAAAGTTCCTTGATTGCATCCATGAGGAGACATGCAAGGATGAGGATACTATCCAGGTGCTGAAGGCTGCTGCCACACCACCAGAGAAGGAGGAGATGGCTCTACCACAGGGAGGACACTGGTAGTTGGTTATCTATGTCAGCAGACAGCGCTCCTCCCCTGCTCCCATCCCACCCTCCATTGTGGTGAACCATCACGTGGCACTTAGAGACAATGGGTGAGGTGGAAGCGGAGAGTCCATGCACTCCCGAGACTGGCAGGATCACATTCACCACACCCAGGAGGAAATATCAGGTTGTGGTGGTTGGGGACTCTCTTCTGAGGGGGATGGAGGCACCCATCTGTCACTCTCACAAGGCTTCTTGGGAGGTATGCTGCCTGTCAGAGGTCCATATCTGAGATGTTACAGAAGAATTGTTGAGAATTATCTGCCCCTCTGACTACTACCCCATGCTACTCATCCATGTGGGAACCAATGATATTGCGAGAGGTGATCCTCAGGAGATGAAAAGTGGCTCTGGGAACACAGATGAAGGAATTCAGAGCACAGGTGGTGTTCTGCTTGATCCTTCCAGTCAAGTGTAAGGGCTTGAGCAGAGACAAATGCATCCTGGAGATGAATGCCTGGCTATGAAGATGCTGTCGTCAGGATGGCTTTGGCTTCCTTGAACAAGGGGTGCTATTCCAGGAAGAAGGACTGCTAGGCAGACATGGACTCCGCCTGTCAGGGAAGGGGAAAAGCATATTCGGAGGCAGACTGGCTAACCTAGTGAGGAGGGCTTTAAACTGGGTTTGAAGGGGGAAGGTGACTGAACCTCACAGGTAAGTGACAATGTGGCAGATCTGGGGGAAGGGCTGGAACTTGCAGGGTGCTGGTACTGTAACACCAGGGATAAAAGAGAGGTTAGTTGCTGTGATGAAGTAAGAAAACCTCTTGGGTTACTGTGGTTCTTCTTTTCTGTTCCTGTTCTTTGGTGATGGTATTCTGGTGATGGGACACAGGGGCGTGATAACTATGGGTACCACTAGGGGGGAAGAAGCTTTAGTGCAACTTTACATGGACCCCCTGGGGGTGACAGGTTGTGGCCGGTTTAGACCAGGGGCAGGGCAGCTGGATGGAGAGGAGAACAAAGGGAGGAGAGGGGAGGAAGGAAGATGGAGGTCGGAGGGGCAGGACCTCCGGGGCTTGTCCTGGGGGTTTACTATCTGCCCTCCTAGGTGATCTGAGAGCCAACTGTCCTAGCTGCTGTGCAAAGTGGATTGCTAATAAACCCTCTGACTGCTACACTGGCTGAGTGTCACTGCTGATTGGGATGGCTGGGACCCTCGTAGGGGAAGGAACCCCCCCCCCCAAGGGAGACCAGACAGAGCAAGGATCGGACTCTCTGGGCCTGGATTTGGAAGCTGGCTGCAGGTAGCGTGGAGACCCGGCTGAATGGGAGAAAGCTCCACTGTAGCAGAGTCCCTGGTGGGCTGTGAACAGAGGGGATCCAAGAGGCTTTTCTGGGTTCTCCGTGACAGCTGCAACTTGGGGTGGGAGTGGGGATCAAATAATTTTCTTTGGTGTACTAATGAAGCCTAATAGCCAAGGCAAGTGGTGAGAGACAATGCTGGGACAAAATGCAAGGAGTTAGATGCAACAAAAGTGAAAAGTGACAGAAAAAAATACGGCAATCGGCCCAGTATTTTAGGTGCCTGTACAGAAATGTGAGGAGCCTGGGAAACAAACAGGAAGAACTGGTAGTACTGGCACAGACAAGTAACTATGACATAATTAGAATAACAGAGACATGGTGGGATAGCTTGCATGACTGGACCTCTGCCATGGATGGGTCTAAACTGTGCAGGAAGGACAGGTGGGGAAGAAGAGGGGGAGGAGTGGTGCTATATGTAAAGGAACTGTATGACTGCTCAGACCTCCACCATGAAAGTAGAAACAAGCCTGTAGAAAGTCTGTGGATTAAGACAGAGGAGAAGGCAACAAGAGGGATGTTGTGGTAGGTGTCTGCTATAGACCGCCAGACCAGAAGGAGGAGGTGGCGGAGGCATTCTATGAACAACTAGCAGAAGTTTCTAGAACACAAGCCCTGCTTCTCATGGGGGACTTCAATTATCCTGACATCTGCTGGGAGGTCAATACAGCAGTGCACAGGCAACCCAGGAAGTTTTTGGAGAGTGTTGACAACACCTTCCTGGTACAAATGCTGGAGGAACCAAGTAGGGGCCTTGCACCTCTCCACCTGATGCTCACAAACAGAGAAGAATTGATTAGGGAAGTAGAAGTGAAAGGTAACCTGGGCAGCAGTGACCATGAGATGGTAGAATTCAAGATACTGATTAATGGAGAAAAGGAAAGAAGCAAAACACAGACCCTGAACTTCAGAAAAGCAAGTTTTGGCTCCCTTAGGGAGGTGATGGGCAGGAACCCTTGGGAGGCTGATCTGAAGGGGAAAACTTCCAAAAGAGCTGGCTGTATTTTAACAAAACCTTGTTAAAGGAACAGGAAGATACCATTCCAATGAGCAGAAAAAAACCCAGCAAATGTGAAAGGCTCCCAGTGTGGCTTAACAGAAAACTCTGCACTGTGCTGAAACATAAAAAGGAAGCATACAGAAAGGCTATGTCCACACGTACATCATTATTTTGAAATAAGTTAATTCAAATTAAGAAAATATTAATTTGAATTAAGGGAAAATCTCAGTGCGAAACAGCATGTTGAAACACAGGACTTGCTATTTTTCTTTAGGAGAGGGGCACCATGGGAGGTGTGGCAACATAGACCCCCTCCTTGGGCCATGCCCCCACGCAATATAGGCTAAAAGGAAGGCACCGTGGGAAGGAGAAGGCCAAAAGTGTTATTTCGAAGTAATGGTTATTTCAAAATAACACATCCGAATGGCATTATTTCAAAATAACCATTTCGACATAACAGCCATTTTGCTTTAAAGAATGTTTAAGCTATTTTGAAATAACGGATCTTATTTCACAATGATGGGGCCCGTCATTTCAAAATAAGAATACATCACGTGGACCTAATCTCTTTTAGTTTCAAATAACCAGTGTTATTTCCACATAAAAGAGACGTGGACATACCTAAAGTTGAAGCTTGGACAGATGACTAGGGAGGCATACAAAGATATTGCTCGTGACTGCAAGGGTGAAATCAGAAAAGCCAGAGGACAAATGGAGTTGCAGCTAGCAAGGGATGCGAAGGAGAACAGGAAGGCATTCTAGAAGTATGTCAGTAACAAGAAGAGGATCAGGAATGGTGTAGGTCCCTTACTGAATAGGGCCAGTCTCTTTGTGGTAGAGGATGTAGAAAAGGCTGAAGTGCTCAATGGTTTCTTTATTTCAGTTTTCACAGGGAGGGCCAGCTCCCAGCCCACTAAACTGGGTACGGCAGATTGAAGAGAAGAAGAGAGGCCCTTGGTGATGGAAGGTAAGATTAGGGACTACTTAAAAAAGCTGGATGTGCACAAGTCTATGGGGCCAGATGAACTGCATCAGAGGGTGCTGAGGGAGTTGGCTGATGAGGTAACAGTACTTCTGGCCATTATCTTTGAAAACTCATGGTGAACAGCAGAGGTCTTGGAGGACTGGCAAAAAACAAATATAGTATCTATCTTCAAGAAAGGGAAAAAAGAAGATGCAGGGAATTACAGACCTGTCAATCTCACCTCAATCCCTGGAAAAATCACAGAACAAATTGTCAAAGAATCCATCCTGAAACACTTGAAGGAAAATAGAGTGATCAGGAACAGTCAGCATGGAGTCACCAAGGGTAACTCATGCCTGACAAACCTCATTGCTTTCTATGATGAGATGACTGGATTTGTGGATGTGGGAAGAGCCGTTGATGTGATATACCTCGACTTTAGCAAGGCTTTTGATACAGTTTCCCACAGCATTCTCATTGGAAAGTTAAGAAAGTACAGACTGGATGTGTGGATGGTAAAGTGGATAGAAAACTGGCTAGATCAAAGATTTCAGTGAGTAGGAATCAATGGTTCCATGTCTAGTTGGCAACCATTAACAAGTGGCGTGCCGCAGGGGTCGGTCCTGGGGCCAGTTCTGTTCAATGCTTTCATTAATGATCTGGATGACGGGATAGACTGAACACTCAGTATGTTTGCAGATGACACCAAGCTGGGGGGAAGAGTAAACACACTGGCGGTCAGAGACAGAATTCAGGGAGACCTAGACAAATTGCAGCAGTGGGCCAAAAGAAATCTCATGAGATTCAACAAGGACAAATGCAAGGTTCTACACTTGGGATGTAAAAACCCCATCACTGCTACAGGCTGGGGAGCAATCAGCTAAGCAGCAGTGCTGTAGAAAAGGACCTGGGGTCATGGTGGATGGGAAGCTCAATACGAGTCAGCAGTGTGCTCTTGTTGCCAAAAAGGCCAATGGCATACTGGGCTGCATCAGTAGCACTGTTGCCAGCAGATTGAGGGATGTGATTACTCTGCTCTATTTGGCACTGGTGAGGCTACATCTGGAATACCTTGTCCACTTTTGGGCTCCCCACTACAAAAAGGATGTGAACAAATTAGAAAGAGTCCAGGAGAGGGCAACAAAAATTATCAAAGGGCTAGAGCACAAGACTTATGAAGAGAGACTGAAGGAACTAGGCTTATTTAGCCTGCAGAAGAGAAGAATGAAGGGGGATTTGATAAGAACCTTCAACTACTTGAAGGGGTGGTCCAAGGAGGACGGAGCTCAGCTGTTCTCAGTAGTAACAGAGGACAGAACAAGGAGCAATGATTTCAAGTTACAGCTGGGGAGGTCAAGGTTGGATATTAGGAAAAAAATTCTTATTAGGAGGGTGGTGAAGAACTGGAATGGTGTACCTAGGGAAGTGGTAGAATCTCCATCTTTGGATATATTTAAGGTTCGGTTGGACAAAACCCTGGCTGTGATGATTCAGTCAGTGGTCCTGCTTTTATGCAGGAGGTTGGTCTAGGTGACCTCATGAGGTCCCTTCCAACACTATGATTTAAGACAGTCTTGATGTGGACAAGTCATTTACTATCTTCTCCTCTGCAATGGGGTATGTAAACACTGCTCTGGGCAAGACAGAGTTAAAGGGCTAATGGGAGCTTTGATGGTTTCATACCATCACATCTGTGAGGGATGTAAGGATTAGAGGGGGGAGGCGAAGAGAGGGAGAATCAGGGAGAAGAGGACACCTGATCTTTTGGAAACTGGCTGAATAACAGAAGATAAAGCTCCCCAGAAAACCACTGCTTGATGACCCCACCCTGAGGGAAGGGAGTGACACATACTGATTCACCTGGAGAGAGAAAAATTCCCTTCCATTATTTATGAACTCAGTTTAGTGCCACAGCCTGACAGGTATCCTCTGAACGAAGAGCCTGGACTCAACACTGGAATGACTCATTTGAGTTAATTTCCCTTGTTTCTTTTAACTGGTTTGTTGCCCTAGAAGGAGGCCAGAATGGAATGATATAAGATTGGAGGGCGGTCTCAAGTGGGGTCCTATAGGGAGTGTTCTGGGTCTGGTGTTATTTAACATCTTGACTAATGACCTGGCTATAGGTATAGAGGGAAGACTGATGAAGTTTTGCAGATGACAGAAATATGCAGGGGTTGGGGTCGAGTGGAGATTTCAATACTTTGAAGGATAAAGCTAAAATTAAATGTGATCTTGACTAATTGGAGAACTGGACTACAGACACCAAAAAGAAAATGAAAGACAATGTAAGATGCTGTAGTTAGGGGAAAATAAATGCACAAATAGAACAGGGATAAGTGGCTTGACAGCAGCACTGCTGAGAAAGATCTGTGAGCTGGGGATCACAACCTCAAAATGAGTCAGCTGTGTAATGCTGTTGCAAAAACAAATGTAAAGCAGGCTTACAAGCTGTGCCTAACAGCTTCTGAGGGCAGCTTCTAACCTGCATGGGTTTTGTATTAGTATGAACACAAAGGGATACAATTAGCTGATTAGCATATTGGGTGCAGCACATAGTGGGTAATGCTATTTGGTGTTAGTCTGCTCACAAATCTATCAATATCTGTAATTCTACTGAGGGGAAATACGAAATCCTGTCTTTGTGTGAACTGTTAGTCTCTGTTTGTTTCAAATCTGTCCGAGTTAGTTAACGGGTAAAACCTACCCTCAGCTGAAAAGACGCTTGTAGGAAAGGTGACTGCATGTTTCAGCCTGAAAGGATGAAAAACAGGAGGGGGGGTAGTATTGTTTCTGCTGAAGCAATGCTTGAGGCAGTTTGCCTCCCCCCCATTGCTTCTTTTGTTCTTTGTTATGGTAGCAGCTGATTAACAGCTGCTTAAAGACTAACAGAGCTGAAATCACTGAGCTCACTGGAGAGTCCTCTCTCTCTGAGCTAAAGAGAAGCAGCAATGGGATGACCAGTGAGTGGAGCTGGTGGACAGTGAGAGCTGCTAGCAGCAAGCTGGGCAACACGAGGGACTAGAGGTCGGTGCCCGCAGACAGCTGGAGGAGCTGAAAAACAGTTTTAGAGGATGGAGTGAGCACTTTGATCTTTCTGATCACTGCATTGACAATTTACTAATTGTTTTGCTTAGACAGATGAATAGCAGATCAAGGCTTCAAAGAGAAGCTTCTGAGATCTAATTCATTTGTAAATTTGATTGCATTGCTTCAGGGCTTAATAGGGATTTGGGATTTTTCCCTCATTACAACAGGTGATTTGACCTCATCTTCCCCTGTATGCTGTTCCCCAGTGTGTCAATCTTTACAACTTTTTTGTTTGCTGTTACAGTGTGACCTGTTCCCATGACATACACTTCCCTGCATTTATTTCCTCCCATTCTGTAAGTTCCCCCATCCTCAAAACATCTGACAAAGTGGGATTTTCTCTCATGAAAGTTCATGCAATCAGTAAATCCATTAGTGTTTAAGTGCCCCAGGACTCCTTTTTTGTTTTACTGAACTAGACAAAAACAGCTGCCCCTTTGAAACTTAGCTACAGAGTTATAGTTGACTAATTTTTAGTATAGATCAGGCATAAGATTTCTAATGATATTTCCAGGCCTTCTACTTCATTATCTTCCTCCCCAGGCATCATCTATCCTCTGTGTCAGCAGCCATATTCTTCAAATGTTGTGCTTTCTCAACTTTCAGGACTCTTGCGAGCTCTACTCAACAGTTGCACTGGTTTACTTGTCTGTATGCTTCTCAGCCAATTAAGTTAAACTTGTGAAAAATCTCATGGACATTCTTAAACTGATTTAAACTTTTATAAGCCAGTATTAAACAATGTAAGAGGTCCTCACAGGAGTTTGCCCTGGTTTATATAAATTGTTTTAAGCCATTTTAAATTAAACTGATGAAACTTCTGTACATAGACCAGGCCTCTGTCCTTTCACAGTGGTCTTCCTGCCTCCTAATCATATATTTCATATGCTATCATATCACATCTATTTCAATGTTTTTTTCAGTGAGCTAGTCCACCTTAGCTTCCTTCTCATTTTTTGTGACGTTGCAGGCTGCATCTTTCACCCTCTTCTCACTCTACACCATATATCTGAGTGATCTTTTCTGAACACATGACTTTAGCTATCATATTTATGCTAATGACATATAGATTCACAGCTGTACTCCAGACCCATCTCCTTCTGTCCAAACTAAAATCTTAGCTGGTCTCTCTGACAGGAGCATCGCCATCCTGTGGAAAGACTCGGGGCAAAGACAGGACCCCACCCCGTGGGCGCGAGCCCAGCCCCCTGGCCCTGATTTGGTACCTGGGCCCAATCCAGCCAGAGGCTCCTGCCTCTGCCAGTCTGGCCCTGGATCCCAGGCTGGGAACAAGGTCGGAGAGGCAGGACAGCCCTGGGCACTCAGGGTACTGGCACCAGGCCTTGGGGCATGTGCCCTGTGTGCCAGGTGCCACTGATGCCCCTGCTTTGTGACTTATTGTGAATGTCCAGGTCTCACCTCAAACTCAACAGTCAGAATTGAGCACTCAGTCTTTCCCTTTACACCCTTTGAAGTCTCGCTATTCTCACTCGCTGTAGACAAGAGCACCATCATACCTGTCATTCAGGTTCATATAACCTGAGATTCATCTATGACTAAGTCCTCCCTAGGCCCATGTATCTGGCCATATCCAAATCTTGGTGCTACATCCTACATAACATTTCTAACATCTGAACTTTTCTCAAAATCCAAACAGACAAAACTCACCCAGGCCTCTACTCTCTAACTCACCATTTTCACTCTTGGAGGGTCAGAGGAGAATAATATTAAGTTTGTTGCCTTGCAGAATCAACACACTGCCTCCACCCCTGAAACAGGATGACACTCTCATTGATGATCCTCTCATCCTTTGTGAGTGCAGGAGGGAGTCCAGGTATCAGCTGTGGCTCTGCTGTCTGTAGTGTTTGCTTGCCCATCATCTCCTGCTTCCCTTTACTTTGCTCACTTCTAAATGCTTCCTGATTCAACAGCTCTAGTGACCACACGGCTTGATACCGGGCCTGATCAGCTATATCCAAGGGAGAAAATCAGTCCTTTCCCCAAAAGGAGGAGCAATATCAATGGAACAGGTATAGAATCATGCAGATAGGTAAAAAATATTACAGGAAATTTCCACTCTTGTCACTTGTGGTTACTCAGCTGCCTCACCTACAACATCATAGATCTTTCAAGTTCCTCTGATGGGACAGTTGTCAATTGGCCTTCAGTCCATGTCTCCCTCCACCTGTTCTCTTTGGATCCAGGGCTTCCTTTTTGCTCTCAGCTGGTTAATATCATGCCACATTGCTTTCATGACCTTCATCCATTCTCAGAGTTCTGGGTCACATCTCTTCCCCATAGCAGCAGTGACTACCATTTCAGCTTCCTGAACTCATGTCCTGGGGCTGGGACCCCTTTCTCTGCAGCCTCTATGGATAAATCTTGCTCTGCAGCAGTCCTAATGGCCTCTTCCAGCCCACTACATTTTAACTTATGAAGAGCTGTCCAGATCTCTCACTCAGTTACATGAATCATACATTGGTACTTGTCCATTAAAACCCAGTCTCCATTTTTATAGCCAAGAAATGTCCTGGTAGCCAGATATCAGAGAGCAGGTCCATGATCACCGACATATTCTGCTTCCATTCAAGTCTGTGGCTCAATGCAGGGGACACTGTAGGGTACTCCAGACCAGGACATATTCCCCTGAGGATGAAGTACCGTATCTCAGCCCCTCAAACACCTTCTGGGTTTTGCCTTGGAGCAGCAGGTCAAAGAATTTTGTAATGTAGGCTATTATATTAGGAATAATTCATGTAACACACATGACAGCTCTGTTCTGTGGCTTTATTAGAGTCCCAGCTAAACCAGACATAAAGATTCTCCTAACTAAAACATCTCATCTATCACTATGGCCACTGCAACCATCTAAGGTAAACCGAAACAACATATATTCCTCCCCCTCTAATGAATATGCCCTCCCCATTGTGAAAACAGCCTCCCCCTCCCCCTTGAAAAGATTAAACACTAAACTGAGAGATGAGGGTAGACTACCCAATCTTCAGGTGAACCCCCGGACAATTATTCTGCCCCATGATGGGGGAGAGAGGGTCACCATTAACTAAAGACCCAGCTGAGTAGGAGACTTTCTTTCTCTAGGTGGATTAAAGTGAACTTGTGGTGTGCTCACTCCCAAAGGTTGTATTGCTGGTGGTATGACTACAGGTACCAGAAAAGTAGCTGGAACTGGAGAACATGTTGTGTCCAGTCTGACTGAAGAGGAGACCAAAAGCACTGTAGAGGTGGATGGAGCAGCAGAGACAAGAACAGCTAACTTGTGACACAATGGCATATTGCCTGTAAGGGTGAAGTTAGATAGGTCAGGCAGAGATGTATAATGGGCACAGGAAAGACCAGGCAGCAGCTGATCTACATGTCCCCACCAAGCAAGGCCATCCACCATCTGAACAGAGTAGGAAACAGGTCCCCTCTGAGACATGTCTGTAGCTGGAATCTATTTAGCTCCCAAAACATTTTTTTCAGGTTAGGACAGGCTGTCCAAGACTGAAAGTCCAGTCCTTAGCTCCTGGTGCAAACTTGATGACTTGTTTCTGCTGTTGGTGCTGTTCAACTTACTGTGTTTCTTGTGGTTTCAACAAATCAAATAAAGTACACAACTGTTGCCCCATCATAAAGGAAACCTGGGAGGTTTTAGTTTGAGTCTGCAAAGTGTTTCTGTAGGATAAGTTGCCCAGATGCTTCTGAAGAGAGGAACATTCCCTCCCAGATTTTAGAATTTCTTCTATAGCCTGCACAAACCTCTCAGCTGGTGGAAGGATGGCACAGTGTTGACCTGATGTGATGTATTCCATTTGCCTTCATAAAGCTTTCAAAATCCTGGGAAATGAACTGCCGTCCATCATCACTCACCAGCTGTTCTGAGAGACCATAATAACTAAAGAAGCCGTGAAGGTTCTGGATAGTACTCTCAATAGTAGTGAACCTCATTACAGAGGCTTCCAGCCATTTAGAATGGGCATCAACAACAATTACAAGAATGCATCCTTAGAATGTACCAACAAATTCAACATGAATACATTGCCATGGCCTTCTGGGCCAGTCTCATGGGTGAAGAGGTGCCAATTGAGGTGCGTTCCTGACCCTCTGACATGAAATGCAAGCCCTAGCCATCTTGTCAATGGCCCAGTCCAAGCCTGGCCACCAGCAATAGCTTCATTCAATTTCTTTCATGCGCACTATGCCACAGTGACTGGAATGGAGCTGCTCCAATAATGTGGTCTCAATGATGGCAGAATATGCACATCCCACAGAAAAACACCCAGAGTTGATTGATAACTTCATCACCCTAGACAGGTAGCAGAGTAGGTCAGGAGACTTAGGAGTCCTTGCAAGGATGCTCCATGCATTGCTAGGTCCATAACTTAAGACAGTGCTGCTTTCTTTACTTAAGTGGTATAAAAGGTGTGTTTTCCACCTGTTCAATGTAAAATATTCCTTCCTTGCACACATTTTGATGACATACTGGTATGAGTAGTCTTGAAAGATCATCTGTGTTCAATGCAAAGATGATTTTCTGTACTTGATCTCATACATATATCCAGAAAGGATCAATGCCCATCATTTCATGTGACTAACTGCCAATGGTGGAGTGCCTGTGCATGGCCCCAAAAGTGATTTCATGGGTCAATGGTCAGTGACAAGTATGAACTTCTTTCCAAACAAGTACTGGTGAAATTTCCAGATGCTGCCCCCAAAATCCCAGAGCCTCACATTTGATTTGGACATAATTAGTTTCTGCCTTGCTCAAGATGTGTGAAACAAAAGCAATGGGCCTTTCTTCTCCTGAAAGCATAATGTGGGACAACACTGACTCAACTCCATAAGAGGAGGTACTGCAAGCCAACTCTAGGGCTAAAGATGGACCAAAATGTGTAGAACCCTTTAATCTATTAATGTGAGTTTAGCGTTGTTGAATGCAACATCATAGACTTCATTCCTGATCCAGCCCTTGTTTGGCCCAAGGAGCTCATGTAGGGGTTTCAGGAGCATTGCTAACTGCAGAATGCACTTGCCATTATAGTTCAATAACCATAAAAAAGAGTGAAGCTGGCATACATTCTGAGGAGTGGAACATCTGCAATACCCTTTATCTTGGCCAGAAACTTATGAAGGCCTGCAGCATCAATTATGTGTCTCAAATACTCACCAGAGTGATGGAATAATTCACATTTGTCTTGATAAACACATAGACCATACCCTTCCAGTCTTTGTAGGGTAGCTTTCAAAGTCATAAGATACTCTTCCTCATTCTTACCAGTGACCAGGATGTCATCTAGATAGTTCTGTGCTCCTGATAATTTCCACTCATAATCTGGTCAATGGCCCTCTGGAACAAAGCCAGAGAAGAAGTAATTCCAAATGGCAGTATCTGTACAACCCATTATGCATTACAGTGGTCAACATCTCTTGAGATTCTTCTTCAACATGCATCTTTAAGTACGCTTGACTCAGATCAATCTTGCTGAATTTTTGTCCCTCCAGCCAAACCCATGAAGATGTCCTCAATGCAGGGAAGAAGGTATTGCTCCAAGCATAATATTGGGTTAACAGTGACCTTAAAATCTCCACAATAATGAATGGAGCCATCTTTCCTCACTCTTGGGATGACCAGTTTCACCCACTGGCTATGAGTAACCAGCACTAAGACTTTCTCCTTGCCTAGCCACTCCATCTCTGCTTCAGCCTTGGGTCTGATGGCAACTGGCACCATTGTGGCTTTCAAATATTTTGATTGGTAATCAAGTTTAATGTTTAACTTCACAGTGATTCCCATCATGCTGCCTATCTCCAAAAACAGCAGCAAGTTTTGCTAGTACTGTTGCAAGGCCTGTTTCTTCTTTAGTGAGTTGATGCACTTCTGCTCAGTTGAGGTGTATCGTCTTCATTCAAGACCTTCCTATTATGGCTGATTAATTACCTTTCAGCACAAACATTAGCAGCCTCACAGTCTGTCCACTGAGCTCTACTTTCACATCAGTTGTACCCAACAGGGAAACAGCCTCTCCAGTGTAAGTCTCCAGAACAACTACTGTTCACTCACGCGGCAGATGCCTCAGTTCTTCTCATACACAGTGTTCGAAACTGGTGAAACTGCTAAGCTAGTGTCCAGTTCAATGCATGAAAGTTTACCTTCCAACAAAGGTGTCACTCTGAATTCATTTGAACCAGCTGTCATAGACAAAACATGGAGTGACACTTCATCTTCTGACTGGGTGTTGCCTTGATCATCTTGTGCTTCCTCTCCTGCATAAAAAAAATTGCTCTCTTGGCTCATCAGACCACCATCTCATTTTTCTCTGGTCTGCTTCTTCTTTTTGGCTCATCCTTCTTTTGTTTGCAGGCACGTTTGATGTGCCCGCTCTTACTACAGTGTCAACACAGTAATCCTTTCTCCAGCACACCAATGCATGATGACCCTGCTTTTCAAACCAGTAACATTCCTACCTCCCCAGAGACCTGCAGGTAGGTTCTGGGGATACCTTATGCACTGTAGCCCTGATTTGTTGCATGTTTTGGGTGACCTGTTCCATGCAGACTGCAGTATCAATGGCTTCCTGAAAGGTGAGCTAAGTTGCAGTTAATAGGTGTACCCATGTTGATTCACTATGTCACACACCAGCCTGTCATGCAGCATTTCATCCAACATTTGAAATCACAGCATTCTGCCAACTTCTTCAGAGTTCCTACAAATTGTACAACTGATTCACCTTCACCTTGCCTCCTTTTGTGGAACTTGTATCTCACTGTTATTACCAGGAGTTTGAGGGGGGAAATGTGCCTCAGAATCTCTATTAGACCACTGTAAGATTTTGTCTCAGGCTTCTCAGGCTCAAGCAAATTACATAGCAAACTACAGCTCTTAACTTGTATAACAGTTAGGAAGACTGGCATCTTCTTTTAATCAGTTATATCATTCACTACCACAAAGTTCAGAAAACGTGCTCTGTAAGCATCCCATAGGTCAGAAGATTAATGGAATGCCTCGGAAGGTGGGGTGGGGGGAATGTGAGTGAAGCCACAGTACTCTCTTGTGGTTGTTATTGCCTGTCTACTGCCCTCTCCAGGAACACAAGTCAGATTTCAGCTTGTACTAACAGCAAGCATTCCAAACCCTCAATCAAACAGCTCAAATTTCCAGCTGGCACAGACATGTGAACAGTAAAGAAAATGTTTGCTTCTTAAATCACATTGTTTTCTGGTTGTTCTCTGTTGTCAGGCACTCAATTCCATCCTTGTCACCAGATGTTATGTAGTATATTATATTCAGGAATCACTGAAGTAACATACACGACAGCTCTGTTCTGCAGCTTTATTAGACAGCATGCTAAACCAGGCAAACCAATTTTCCTAACAACCAAAACAACTGCCCATGTGTCACTAAGACAACTGTAATCACCTCAGGTAACAAAAAAACATGAAATATTCCAGCATGGCAGACCCACCCTTGCCTGATTCAGGCAGATCACTCATCATGGTTGATCCAGCTTCCCAGCCTTGGAAATCCACAGGACAAACTTTGCATGATTGGCTGAAGCATCTCACCTCCTGCACCTATACTGCCCCATCTAGTTCCTGCCTAGATTTGTTTTGTTTTGTTTTGTTTTTTTTCTGCCCACTGATTTGCCATCTGAAACCTTGCTGACCTCACACCTACATTCCTGACCTTTGCTAGCCATAATTCACTAACTAGGGCCTGTTTTCCAATGTCTTCAGAAGGCTTCTCAAGTGTAGTAACCCTTGGGGAGGAAGGAGCTAACGCTCTGTTCAGTGAGTCTCAGGACAGCCAATAGGAACAAAGTACAGGTTTTTGAATTGGAGAAGCAGGCTTGCCTGTTCCTGTTTGGATGAAACAGAGCTCCTGGGAGAATCAGGAGGAGGCCAGAGGGGACTGAGGAAGAACCCAGCAACATCCTTACCAAAGATAAGTTAAGTTTGTTACTGACCAGGAGTGGGTAGAACAGGGAATGTTTAGTTAGAAGCAGTCAGGGTATTATATTTGTTTTTGGCTTGTTTTTGGATTTCTCTGTGCTGAGCACATGTATCCACTCCAACTACTCTGTAACTACATAAGTTAATTCCCAGAAAAGCAACTCTCTGTGTTTTTATTTTTTCCTTTTAATTAAAGATTTTACTTTTTAAGTAAGCTCTGGTTCTGTGTCCTGAAGGGCAAGAGGTTTGTGTGCATGTGCCTCAAACTGCACAGCCAGCTACTAAGAGGAATTCTGTCCCATTTCCAGCTGATATCCCAGCTGGGGTTCAGTCACTCTCCTGAGAGAGGAATAAAAAGGATTGAGGATACCTCACAGGTAGGAATTCCCAAGTGCTTCTTCCTGGGTTTCAAGAGGTTTTTGCATTTGGGTGGTGGCAGCAATACCACTCCAAGGCCAGGAATTGGAGGCCTTGGGGAGTTTTAAGACCAGGCTTTAAGGCCAGTGGCTTTTACAAACTGTTGCAGGCCCCCACCTTCTGCACTCAGAGTGCCAGAGTGGGGAAACAGCCTTGACATCAGGTCCATTAACAAGGGTGCACAGTGCTACAGAAGCCCCTCAAGATTCTCACTAGCAGGCCAGTTGAGCCACAACTTGGAAGAAAGCACTGAACACACACCATGCTGCTGTCCATGGCTGGTAGGTCACAGGTAACCACACAGACAGATGACTAAACAGAAGGAGTGTTGTACCAGGGTTGATGAGAAAGGGAAAGGCTGCACATGCCACCATAATAGCAGAACAACTGATTACACTTCTAGGTAATACAGCACTTCCTAGTCTGGAGCTGGGGGCCATCAGTCCCGTAGAAGACCTGGGGCCCTTTTCAGTACATTGCTCTGTTAAAGACAAGCCGATAAGATGCAGGTTTCCTGGCCATGATCAGGCTGGGTTGTTCCTTAATCGGGGCTCCCTCTCCACTGCCCCTAGTGGCTGGGACAGCACTTCCTGAACACCTCTGACTGCTAAAGCCCTCAGAGGCAATTATACTTCAAGGTAGCTTTGTGGAACATAGCTCTCCATTACAAGGACAGCACACCCTGCTCTTCAGACCTCATACCCAGTTAGCATACTGAGCACTCTCCAGTCTATTCCTGTTATCTGTGGCTTTTTGGCTGCAAAAACTTCTCTAGGTTCCTGGATCTTTCACAGCCTGAGATAGCTCCTGGGTCTCTGTCCCCTATAGGTCTCTGGTTGAGTCCAGTACTTATCACAGACTCTGCTGTGTTGCCATAACATCTCCACACACCTGCTTCTCGCTGCAGTGTCTGCTGAGCCTAGAGTGTTCTGTTTACCAGGAGTGGTTACAGCCTGTCTTGTGCCCAGGATCCTCTGCAGCCCTCTGCTACTACAATCTGTTCTCCTGCTTGTCTTCCCCAGTACCGAAACGCTGTCCAGGTTTGTCTAGTGCTGCATTTCCTGGAAATGCCTTCCAGGCTCAGCTGTTTTCGTACAGTTTGCAATGTCACACTCCAGAAAAGGAGACTGGATTGATTCTTCCACCCTGGGCAGGGAGGGAGTCTGACAAGTCAGTGTAGAAGGCAGGGAAGGAGAATAGACATGAATTTGCTGCCTAGGAGCTACAACACACACAGTTCTGAAATGTCCAGTCCTGATCAGGATTATTTCCATTGTGGACTGGAGGGCGGGGTGGGGTGTACTTGTAACCTTGTGGTCAGGCAGTGCTGCAGTTCTCTGTGGCCAGGCACCCAGTCTGGTGCCAATGAACAGAGATTGACTCAGTTACAGCCCAAAGCTCCAAACCCTAGAAGCTGATGGTTTTAGCTCTGGTCTGGAGGTACCTTGATCAGTCCTTGCTGTGTCACATCCATACAGCTACCCGTGCATATGATTCCTCCCATTTCTCCCTTAGCTACGTCCCTGGATCCTTCTGTTGTCCAACTGCAGATCCAACAGGCAGGATTGTTTCTTTTTCTTCTCCCTGCCCCCCCCCCCAGTTTTTTTTTAAGGCCTGGCTTGACAACATCCTGACTGGGATGATTTAGTTGGGCCTACTTTACTCAGGGGGCTGGATCGCATACCTCCAAAGCTCCCTTCCAACCCTAATCTTTTATGTTTCTATGATTCTGCTACCCAAGCAGGCTGTGGCCTGTGGAGGAGCCTGTGGCTGTTGCTGAGCCCAGAGTCAGAGCTAGATAACCAGGCTTCCAGTAAAACACATGGGGAGTTGTTTTCTCTCTTGCTTTGTTATTGCCTTGTTCAGATACGGAGAGGTCAGGGCTGAGAGGTGAGGCATACGCCATAGGAAGGGGCCTGGCAAAAGGCAGGAAGAATGTTGAGACTGGGAGGGACGGAGGGTACATAACGTGCTACAACTGTTTGAAACTGGAGACACTATCCGTTGAAGTTTCCCCTCTCCCCCTCTTTCTTTTGGGGCTCCTGTATTAGTTTGTCATATTGTCAGCGTCCAGCCACCTCTTAAGACCTGATACCATGGATGCCATCACTGTAGGTGGTGGGTATAATAGGCCACGGTTGGCTACAACTCCCCAACCAGCCAACACCAGAATTTTCTCCCTCTCTGCCCGGCACATGCTCTGCCCCCAATCTCCACTTATTTTCCCTGTGGCTGCTTCTCTGTCCATCACATCCAAAATAGGCGGGCCCAATGCTGCACATACCACCCTCTAACACCACAGGGAATGCAGCGTGAGGCCTGGTGCAAGCTCTCTCTTTTAGTTGGGGAATGATTCTGGGTCATGCATATCACCTGGCACCCCATCCCATCTTCCCCTGAAAGGCCAAGCAAGCTGTGGAGCAGGCTCCAGCCCTGCCTCAGAAAGTGTGGACTCAACTCCCCCAGGGCAGCAATCACTGAAGGATACTGCAGCTTATCCATGGAATCCTGGTCAATGGTGCCCTTGCTGTTGTACACCAGGGTACTGCTCAGTAGCACAGCCAGTGTGAAGATCCAAGTGTCATGTTTCGGGCTGCCCTAGGGGCACAGTGACAGGTAGACAGAAGGGAAATGGCATTAGTTAAGACCATATCCTTGTAGGAGTCCTATCAGTTTAACACACATGTGCTGACCAGTAGCACTACATGAGGGGATGGGGAGATCCTTATAACATGTATAACAGCAGTTTCTGCTGGGGAACAGCCGTTAGTTTACCATCCCAAAAGGCACAAAAGGGCACCTGGCACCCATGAAGCTATCCACCTTTCTTCTTTGACTCCATCAGTGTCATCAATTAAAGAAGCAACATCCCACTCCAGCTTTGCACAGAACATGGTTCTCTAATGAATCATGGTGCCATCCCCTGGTGTGTGTGTGTGTGTTTTGTTTTGTTTTTTGTTTTTTCTTCTTCTTTAAGTTCATTCACATAATCAGCAGATCCCAGGGACATGGTGAACTTTTACTGGTAGGGCAAACTAAGATGCTATCATCTAGCTACAAACATTGTTGTCACTTTGCTTGCAGTAGGAAATCCGGGGACCTTTGCAGGAGGTCAGTGCCCACTGGAGTTCAACCAGTGACACAAAATGAACAAATTTCTTAGAGCAATTTGTTTATATACAGAATGTGCAAAAGACCCATTTGTTCAAACACAAGTAGTAACAATCCCCCCTCCCTATCCTCCCCAAAATCCCCAAAACTCACACCCCATTACCTAGAAATTCAGTTAATTCACCAGTGCCTGTCTCCTAGGGTCAGCTCTGAGGCCTCGCCTTCTCAGATTTTTCTCCTAACATAGTGTTCCCCCTCCACCTGAGGCCCTTCGTTCCACCTAGAAAACCTGCGTCTAGAGCTCTCGCCCTCAGGTTCATAAGGGAGCCTGTCATTAACTCCTTTTATGCATCTGATCTGCTACACAGGGCTGTCCTTAGGGTAGGGTGACCGGGGTGGCTGCCCAGGGCTCCGCACTTTGTGGGGCCCTGTGTGGCCACATCGCTGTCCCCCCATTCAAGAGATTGGGTGAGCTGGCCAAAAGGGCAGACCAGTTCAGTGCTGCTGGTTCAGCCACCACCCCTGCCATGTGCACTGCTCTCGGCTCTGTGCCGGAGCAGTGGGGAGGGGGCCAGAGGCAGCGTGGAGTCAGTATTGCTGCCCCCCCCCCGCTCTCAGCCATGCTGCCTCCCACCTCCTCTCTGCTGCTCCATCACAGAGCCCAGAACAGTGTGTGTAGCCTGGGGTGGGGGCAGACTGACAATGCCTGGGCTGCCCTTTTGGCTGCTCGTTTGGTCCCCAACATGGGGAGGCAGTGCAGGGGCCTGCTGCTCCCCTGGGCTGCCTGGCCCAGCTCCCCAGTGCCGGGTTGTGTGCTGGGGGCTGCAGAAGATAATTTGCCCAGGGCCCCACACCCCTCTAGGGACTTCCCTGTTGCTACACAAAAGAAGCTGGGAAAGACTTCACTGCCCACTTAGGTCACAGCACAATTTACCAGTTAACTCACACATCCCCCACAATGACTGTCTGATTTAGAATTGCTAGTTATTCTCAGATTAGGCCTACAATGCAGCCAGGAGCAAGACTCACAGCCTTTGTAGACAGTCACTAGGTCAGCTTGGGGTAGAGCTCTAAAAGTAACCATCGGAATGCCTCCACTGGACAAAGAATTGATCACCATACTCTCTGTAACTGTCCTTGGAAAACTATCAAATCCCCCTTAACAACCAAGGAGTCCGGTAGTACTTTTAAAGACTAACAAATTTATTTTTTTGCATGAGTTTTTGTGAGAGAGAAAGCCAATTTGTCAGAGGCTTGAAGTGGTATTTTCTCCCTTGAAAACTCATGAGATAAGTAAATTTGTGAGACTTTAAAAGTGCCATAGGGCTCCTTGTTTGTTTTACTGAACTAGAGTAACACATCTCCACCTTTTTGGAATGGATCCCACGTATTTTTCTTTTCTCAAAATTAAACATAACTGGATTTTTTAAACCTTTTTTTTCACAGTTCAGGCATTCTAAATCTTTTATCTCTTTTGTTGTTCTCTTCTCTCCAGCAGTTTGTGCACACCTTTCTTAAATTTTGGTGCCACAGCTATTATTAAAGCTCTAGTCTTAACTAAGTTAGTGACTCTGTCAAGACGGGCTGTGAACCTTGCTCCCATAACCTCTGTAATTTGAGAGACTCCTGCAATCCTAAATCCAGCCAGTCACTGAGGGGGATCTGTGAGTTAAAACATTCTGTGGGCTCAGTAGGCAGTGAAATCTTTCCCAGTTACTGTTGTGTGACAGAACAAATACATAAAAGGAATTAAAGCCAGTCTGCTTACAAGACCTTGTGGTATAGACTCAGAGCTTAAGACTTTCAGGTTTTCCAGATGAAAAAGCTCAGGGCCTGAGGCAGTAAGATGGAGTACTGGCTCCCAAAGTTTCATGAGAGGGCAAATAAAACTTATAAAAGCAGAAGAAGTTTGAGTCCATCTGTCTAGGAACTTGTGTAGAGCCCTGCAGATCTGCGGGTATCCGCTGCAGATCTGCAGTTACTCACATCCACAGATGTGGATGTAAATAACCACAGACTTACTGCTATGGATTGACTCACAGATGTGGATTCTGTTTTTCTCTTCTTACAACTCAATCTATCGCTGCAGCTCCTGTGCTGATCTGTGTCAACAGCATGCAGGGGAACCTGGAAGCACTCCAGCCAATCAGAGTCTCAGTCTGAGGCTTGGCAAGCCACTGCTGGCCTTTGATTGGCTCATTCCCCATGATTTCCCTGACTGCTTCTTCCTCTTCTTGTTTGCAGTTTGCATGCCAGACTGTCAATCAGAGATTTCATTGGTGGGCAAGGAAAATTTAGTTGACAGCACAACATGCAAACTGCAAACAAGAAGAGGTAAAAGTAGGTGGGACTAATATAGGGAATGAACCAATCAAAAGCTGAAATGTTGACTGTGAGCCCAAGCTCAGTTGCAGATCTGGTTATGGCTGCAGCTAAAACCTGGAATGCAGAATTTGGGTCAGGTCAACGCTATCACTGAGCGGATGTGGATCAGATGTCATTCCACATTTTTGTATCCGCGCAGGGCTCTATTCATGTGACCCCTATCACCTATGGTAGCATCTGTCCTCAAAACACAGCAAAAGACATCTCACCTTCTCCACATCCCCCAGCCCTTCAGTGTCCAGTAGCACCAGAGAGTAGTCAGGTTTTTGGGGGTGGGGCACACACCACATCCAGATGCCTTTGGTATGAGACTGGACTGTGGAGCCAAGAGAGAACCCTGGGGAGGACAGTTTTTATATTAAAATACACTCTGTACAGCTGCCTGAGTGAGTGAAATCATTAAAAGCCCCCAGGATGGGGGAAATAACACAGAAGGGGATGCAGGATTCCAGGCCTCTCACCTTTCTTCTTGCCAGCCAGGGCATTCATAAGGTAGGACTTGCCCGTGCGGTACAGTCCCACAATGGCCACCACCACTACAGGGTCGGTGATAGCATTTAGGATCTTCACAGCATTTGGGTTCACCTGAAGGCCTCCCTCAGTGCTGTTCTCAATGAGGCACATGGGCTCCTCCATAAGACATTTTGTGTCCATCTTTTCTGGGTAGGATTGACCTGTAACACAGAAAACAGATTGAACCAACCCAGCAGGTATGCTGCAGGGATTCACTATGGGAGGATAAGGCAGAGTAGGGGGCAATTTACTGAGACACCATCTCCCCAAGCAAACAGGTCACTGAGTTTTAAATCAGACAGGAGCTATCCTTAGGAGGACAAAACATTTTTCCTCAAACACATACAGGTTCAACAGCCTAGAAATGCTAAGAGAAAGCACCACTTTAAATTTCACATACTACAAAATTCAGAATGTCACAATTCAGTTCTCCTTCAGTAGCATACAGAGTCACACAAGTCCAGAGGTTATACTCATAGGCTGTGTTCACACACAGGGGGTTATTTCGATATAAGTTGTTTTGAAACAACTTATATAGAAATAACACCTTATTTCGAAATAACTTATGCCACATTAACAAAAAGTTACTTCAAAATAAGGAAAAAGGCAGGAAACAAAATAGCA
>ML682330.1:928331-982689 GCA_007922195.1 Podocnemis expansa
TCGAAACAAGGTTGTTTCGCCCCCAAATGGGGTTTAACTTGTTTTGAAACAACACAGTTGTTTTGAAACAACAGGTTCCCGTTGTTTCGAAACAACTGTGCGTTGTGTGAACATGTTTATTTTATTTTATTTTTTTTTTGTTTCAAAACAACCTCGTTGTTTTGGAACAAAAATGCTGTGTGAACACAGCCATATGGTTGAACTTCATGCAGTCAAATATTTGGCTTTTGTCTTTTCTTTTTTTTTAAATTGTTAAACCAATAATTGTGGTATTATACTATACCCTAGATTTTAAAGCTTCCTTTACAATTTGCAAGCAATAAATTTTGAGAGCAAGGTTTTTTTGTTGTTTGGGTGTGGGGGATGATATTCTGGACCATTCACTTAGGTAAAGATTTTAAAAGCAAACGAATACTATTTTTTACAATGATCCTTGAAAAGTAACAGGCAACTTGGAGGGTCAAGCAACCTAATAGTTAGAGTGTACAGCCCTCAGCCCCTCCCTCCCACACTATTTGATACCAGTTTGTTCCACTTGGGATGTGGCCCTTCCAGTCCAATTTACTGGACAGTTTGCTTCCTGTGGGGCCCTAATGGGTCTTGGACAGTGCCTTGCCAAGGTCCCAGATTCCTTTTGACAGGGCATCCACATGCTGTGGAGGAAAAACCCCACAATGTCCTTGTGGTTCACTCAGTTACTTCAGGTGCTGGTGGCTCGTAGGTCCCCTTCTCAGTCTCCTTTGGCTGGGGACCCAGTGTTTACTCCCAGCTGACTGTCGGCTTAGTGGCCCTTCCCCACAAGTGGGAAGTCAACTAGTTCCTGCCTCTTTGCCAGGCAGTCTACACAGAGTCAGTCTCCTTTTCTCTTCTATCCAGGCCTGACATTGGATCTCTTTAATATTTTTAATGAAGTAAATGCTGCTGGGGCCTGTGTGATTATGACAAACTTTAATCTCTAGATATAGACTGGAGGACAAGTTCTACTAATAACAGCTGGGCCCAGTTTTTCCTGGATGTGACAGATGTCAAATTCTTTCACCAAGTGTTGCTGAGCCAACAAGAAAGCAAGCTATCTTATAATTGTTATTGGTGAGTAGTGAGGACTTCTGGGATGGGGGGAAGGAGGCATTGATTCCTGACAGCTGGCTGGTCATCCACATAAAAGTGAAGGGTTCCATTACTCTTTATAAGAAAATGACCTAGACTTCAGGCAGAAGAAATAGATAGGCATTTGAGCCTTTAGCCAGATGCTCTGGAGACACTAATGCACAGTACCCAGCTCTTCTTCTGACATGCACAGATACTGTTAAATAAAACCTTGGCTCCCAGCTGCAGCTTGATAGTCCACTCAATCCCTATGTGATGGTACAGTGTCAGCATTCTTCTTCCAAAGATATCACCATAGTTGCTGTATTTGGGGGACAATGCTGATGTCAACTCTGGTGGCAGTCCCATCTGCCTCATGGACAGAGGCCATGAGATATGTCTTGCTTCTGAGATTCATCAGAAAATTAGTGTAGACAAGCATGTTGGCAGAGAAACTCATGTATGGCGCATACTGAATAATGTGTGGATCATGAGCCACCAGTCACAAAATGCCAAGGATTGTACGTAAGCATGGTGAGAGGATCATTCCAAACTGAAGGACTTTCAAATAGACTTTCAGAGGCACCATGTTCTGTGTCATTGTCCCCAGTAACAGGACTGAGCCATCTATAGTTTCTGTCAGCTGGAGAACAGTCTTTGCCAGAACTGGAATACCCCAGCTTGGACTGTATCAGCATCTGTGAAGCTGTCCAGTGTCCCAGAAGCCACCATTGCCAGTATGGCTATATTTAGAAAGGCTCCCCTAGAAAGGTTTGGAGAGTGCTCATGGTGCCTATGTCATGCTTCAGTGAGGAGAAAAGGGGCATTATCTCAGCCCTCATTCAGGCCAACCCCCTCTACCACTACTGTATATGGTCATTTCCCAAACTGAGTCATGCTAGAGCTAGAAATGAGCAATTGGTACATGCAAGGCCAGGTCCTTCACAGTAGAAACATAGCCCTTTGTTGAGCAGGCACTTCTGTTTCTGAGAAGTCTCATGACAGGAGAACTACACACCTGTATGGGTTCAAGCCCCACCTTTGAGACAGGCGCCTAGGGGCACCAGCGAGATGGTAACTCAGACCCCTTCCTTTCCTCATGTCTTTTGCTGAGTCTAGGGCTAATATGAATGACAAGAACAATAAAGGTATCTAAGTTGGTCAGAGCCACCACATACGCTAGTTTATCCTAGATTCCTATTTTAGTCCTCACCAGAAGTGGCAGAGATGGGGTGCCTGCTCCACTCAGTGTTGGGGACTAGCTGCTAGGCATGGGCAGTGAAGGAGGAGGTCAGTCCCTTGAGGCCTGATCATTAGTGGGAGGAAGACAATCCCAGAGGCTAGAAGTTTGTGCAGAGTTTCCTGTGCTGAATAGGTCCAGTGGAGAACATCAAATATGGTAGTAAACAATAGGAGGAAGGCATCCCATTTTGATACTGTCAGGCTTCCTTGTTCAAGTGGGTTTGAGATTCACTCCAATGCCTCTCCCATCATGAGACTAATAACAAGACTACTTTTGCTTCGTTATTGGGTAGGACTGGAGGAGACAAGGAAGCAGCAGGAGGTTTTGTTAATATCTCCCTGAAATTTTTGACAGTCCCCATGAAAATGTTCTGAAAGGGGAATGAGGGGGCCTAGATCTGGGTGTGTAGTTCCAATGCATGCCCATAGTGCAACATTCTCATATTGCACTTGAGGCACCTGCTTTCCTAGCATATGATTACCTGTGGTGCACTGTGCCATCTAGGCAGGGCCATAACCAGGGCGGGATGACTGGGGCTTTGCCCAGTCGTGTACCAAGCAGCTCAGTTTCACCACTTGATCTAAAGGCATGCTGCACGCTGTTTGCTCTGGAAGAGCCCCGGGCACCAAACTACCTAGTTCCAGCACTGCAGCTGGGCCCTCAGAGCCACATTTTCATCATGGAGTTAGGTGGACTGCATGACCAGAGCATGGTTCTCTGTTGCAAACAGAGATACTTGAGTTTGAAACATGGGGAGCTTTTCCTGGGAGTGGTCAGCCCATGCAGGCATCTTTAATACCTGCAGGTAATGATCCACTCCCTCCATGTTCCCCCAAGATAAGCCTTTATCATCTCACCAACTCTTTCAACAAGTACTCTAAGTGCTCTTCTAAAGTATAACTGAATATAATCACATCCAGGATTTTAAGAATGACTTCATGTTGCCAATCATCCTCTCCATTAATGTCTGGAATGTGATTGGGGACCCAGATATTCCATGGGGTATCCTTAGAAATTTGTAGAATCTGAGTGGATGGCTAAACGTTGCCTTTTCTTTTGTCATCGAGTCCCATGGGTATCTGATAGCATCTGCTTCTCCAATCCAAAAAGCAGAAAACTAACAGCTTCCTGCTAGGCAATCTAAGACATCATCCACTCTTGGGGTGGGATACGGGCCACAAATTTTACATTTATTTTATATCTACTCAAATATGACAGTCTACAAACACACACATCCCCATTTTTAATTCTGGCCAAAACAATTGCATAAGGACTTCTTAGGCTCCAAGTTCCTGATGATTCTTTCAGTCTTCAAGTCATAGATATGTTTCCAAACATCTTTGACACTGGCAAATACTAGACACATCAATCCTTCCCAGGGACACCTATCATCATTTAGCCAAATGTGATGTTCAACTTTCGTCGCACAACCCACATCCCTCTCACTAGGCTCTTTTCACTAGTTTCTATTTCCCTCTCTCTTTCCACACTGGAGAAAGTGAAGTATTCCCACAGATTCAAATTCTCTTGGATAAAATATGTGCATAATCTTGCTGGTAGCAGTACAAGTCACTACTGCAGCCAAGTATAGCTATGCCAATACAGCTCGTAAGGGATAGTGATTGGGTGCTCAATTTGATTAGCTACCAGTAGTTTTACTGACACTTCCATAGGATAATGAGATTTTAATCTTACCTGGCTGTGTGTTTTGCATTAACTCATTGGTGGCAGTGGTGGCTTTTGGGGTAGGTGAAGCAAGTGGATGCCTATGCCACTGAATAATAAGGGGCCCCATCCTCAATTTGGTGGACAGAAATGAAAATATAGAAAAGTATAGATATTGTTCCTAACTAGCAGAGCCAATAGAGCTGGAAGTCACCTCAGCACTTTTCAGTCTTGGCTCATCAAAGCAAACTATAATTAGGATCTTTGCTTTGTCCAAACTGCAGATTTCACCATTATCTGCCCATAACTTTCACATTGACATGTTAAAAATGCAGGAGTAATGTCTTTATGACACCAGCAGACAGCACAATAGCAGGAACTTTTCCAGTGGTCACATCTTTTAGTTCCTCAGTGTGGCCATTTATCCTACCATTTTTTTAAAATGCAACTGGTGAAATTTTGCCTTTTCCTTTTCACCTGTTCTTCTTTTGCCTTTTCCTTTGCCTTTGTGACAATTTTGCCTTCAGCTTTGGTTAGCTCTGGTTACCAAGTAGGTCCATATAGGCTGCTACATATAAATACAGTGCTGACCTCAAGCAATCATTACAGCTGTGTGTGCTGTATGTCTTTCTTTTGGTAAATAATTGTTTAGCTTTTTTTGTTCTTACTATTTAATATTTTTGAGGGGACCAGAGTCTTATAAACTCAGGTACTTTGGAGAAGATCATTGATTTTTTTTTTTCATTTATAGCTACACTAGAAACCTTCTTTTCACTTCTTTTCATTTATTATAATCATTTGCATTAAACTTCTAGTGCACATAAACCCAAACCTACATTAAAAATATTTAAAAGTTGAATGCCAACATTTTAAAAGTGGTATTTTAGTTATTTTTGAGCCATCATTAATTTTACCACTTTTTATTTGTTAATTAATGCACATACTTTTTTTTTTTTTAATGTTCATTTTAACTTTGCAGTTCAGCATTAACTCATTTCTGTTAAGTGAAAGATGGTCAACTTCCAAACTTCATGGTGGAAATATCTTTAAAAATATCATACCCAAGAATAATGTATGAGTTCCAGAGTGATAGTCAAGCTAGTTTGTTCAGCAAAACAAAGAAGGAGCCTGGGAGATGGGACTGGGGACACAGGGAGGGAGGCAGTGGTGGCCCCACAATGGGCCTTCACCTAGGGCCCCCAATTGCCTAAGGCAACCTCTAATTGGTGGCCTTCTGATCCACTTGAGCACGTTAGCACTCTGGGCTAGTCAGCTTTGTCAAAAACAAATCATGTCAAAGCAATTTTATAGCTTTCTACAATGTGGTAACAAGCTTTGTAGATGGGAGGGAAGCGGTAGATGTGGTATATGTAGACTTTAGTGAGCCATTTGATACAGTTTCACATCATTTTCTCATTAACAAACTTGGGAAGTACATCCTGGATGGAGCGACTATAAAATAGGTGGAAAACTGGTTGGATAACTGTTCCCAGGGTATACCTAAACTGGAGGCTTAAGTTGACTTAACCTGGCTTAAGTCAACTCAAGCAATTCTGTGGCCAAATTTAGAACGTATTTAGATGACTTAAGCATTTGCTTAAGCTGACAATAAAACCTGTCCTGCAATTCAGTTTAAGATTTAAGTCAACTTTACAGGGCAGGAATTCATGGGTCCTGCCCCCTGCCCCATCACAGGTCCAGATACAGCTCCAGGGGCCTGATCCAGCTCCTGCCACCAGCAGCAAGGCACTGGGAGCCCGATCCAGCTCCTCGCCCCTTGCTGCAGATGTAAGGAGCCTGATCTGCCTCCCAGTCCCTTGCTGCAGGTGGCAGTAACTGGGAATCAGCTCCTGTCGCCAGTAGCAAGCGATGCAGAGCCAGCCCTGAGTCACTTTCTGTGTATGGATCAGAGCCCAATCCAGCTCTAAGCCACTTGCTGCTGCCGGCAAGCAGCTCAGCAGCCTGGTTAATTTCACAGGCCACTCATGATTTATACACTATTGTACCATGGTGTTGTTATGGAATAATATTTATGTACTCCACTTGTTTCTTGTGCTCCTGCAACACATTGCTCAAGGACCACACCTGTCCTCAACTATTCTTTATTTTTAATAATAGAAACTGCAGCAAATTAGCAGTGCTATAATTAACAACAATCTATACTACATCATAGTAACTACTTTTATACAAATAAATCACCAATAACAGATGTAATTTATCTCTACTTTGTATTGTGGTTTATGATGGAAGAATTTTGCTAAAAATCATCAAATTATATTTTAGTATAGACTGATGAAAAGTCACCAAACTTAAAAAAAAAAAAAAGTTTAAGATTTTTCCTTTTACCTGCTGAACTTTCCATTTTTTCCCCTTGGGCTTTATGCTCCATCTTCATGTCAGTTTCATTTTTCACACTCTGTCTTATTCTTTCTTCCACATGATTTAACAAAAATATGATTATATCATCTCCCAATCTTCTATCATTATCATTATCTCACATTATTAACTTTGTGTGTAGAAATTGATGGTCAGTGTGTAAAGGTCTCTAGTGTTCTCTATCTCCAGATGTTACATTGCGGTAACTACCTTTCAAAAAATCAATCATCATTAAAAATTGTAAGCTATGTTTACTTTGGTTTCTATAGTCTGATGAAACTTTTTTACCTGAAATCAAGAAATGTAATTTAATATGGAATGAAATGCACAATTGTAAACAAATATTAATAAAATATTTTAAAAATTTTCTTTGTACCTGGAATATCTTGTGGTCCTGAGTGGTGTTGAGAATTTTAAAAAATATGCATCTCAGAGTCAAAATATAGTTTCTTTTATTTTCATAACTGACATAGTAAGCCCAGAATTGCATGGCTATGAACTGACATGCCTTGAATTTCCAAGGCTCAGCCCAGCAAGCTCTGGTACAAACAGTGCATTCTTCACAAATTTTCCCCTAATCCTTTTCTTTTCTTTTCTTTGCAGAGCATGCCCATCCCTTTCAAACAGAATGGCATGACTCAAAAAGGCCTCAAATTCTTCCTCATGCATTGAGTATGTTTTACCCCTGCAAAGAATCTTAGTCTCTGATAACCATTAGTTACAGCTTCCAAGCTCACTACTTGTCCCATGGAAAAGGCCTTTACGAATTACTCTTATGTGAAAGAATGAGAAGGTTGGTCAGGACTATATAGTGACCTTGAATCTTATTCCCTGTTTTCAGAGCAATACTGAATTGCTCCTTGAGAATCAGATGACTCATCTCCTCAAGTAGCAAGAATGATGCCAATTGCAGAGTCTACTGCATCTGCTCTTCAGTCACCATTCTGTCTCAAGGTCCCATCTACATAGCAACCCCCAAGAACCCACACTATAAGAAATACCATCTCCATTCCCTGTCCTTCATAGGTTCTGCTCTGAAGAGTGACCTGGCCCAAAAACTTTGCTGTAGCCACAGCCCATAAAATCTATACTCTGGAGGTACTCTTACTGGGTATGTCTACACTACAGCCTTAGGTGAACTTAACCTGAACTAAGTCAACCTAAATTACTTCAAGTCCATACTTAGAATTTATTAGGCATTAAAATCAACATTACAGGGCACAAAGCCCTGGGACCCCGCCCCCAACCTTGTCCCCGAGCCCAAGCTGGGTCCCAATCCGGCTCCAGAGCCAATCCAGCCCTGGGGTCCGATCTAGCCACAGCCGCTGAGTGCAAGGGGCTGGGAGACTGATGAAACTCCCAGCCCCTGTCACAAGCAGCTGTGGGTAGAAGCCAGCTCCTGCCACCCACCCAAGGAGCCAGAAGATGGCAGTCCCAGCCCCTCTGTACTGGTGTCCACTACCTGCAGAGGGTCTGGGACTGCCATCAGTCTCCCAGCTCCTATTCAGTGGGGCCAGCAGAGAGGGGCTAGGAGCATCATTGGGCTCCCCGCCCCTCTCCATGGGTGGTGGGGGCTTGAAGCCAGCTCCTGCCAGTGGTGACAAGCAAGCAGGGCTGAATTTGGCTCTGGGTCACTTCTCACCACCAGCAGGAGGCTCAGTAGCCCTGGTGGCAGAGAGGAGCTAGGAGACCAATCTGGCTCCCAGTCCCTCTCTGCAGCAGGGGGTCCAGTGCCAGCTTGTCCCCTGGCCACTTGTAAGCAACCAATGGTGAGGGGAGAGACAGCTTGTCTCCTGGCCATTTGTAAGCGGCCAGGGGAGCTCAGTTCCAGCAATTCCCCTGGCCCTTGGAAGTAGCCAGGGGACAAGCTGGTTCCCTCAACTCCTGGCTGCTTGCAAGCATCCAGGAAACAAGGCAGCACTGCACCCCCATGACTGCAGAGAGGGGCTAGGAGCTAGGTTGGGCTCCTGGCCCCTCTCAGCCATCTGCAGCCTGCTGCTGGGTGTCCGATGGGGCTCTCAGCCCTGCTCTGCTGGCTGCAGGAACTGGCTGCCAGCCCCTACTGCCATCAGAGAGAGGCTGGGAGCCAGTGCCTGTTGGCAATGACAAGAGAACTGCAGCCCCGAGTCATTTGTCACCCCTGGCAGGAGTCACTGCATTCTGGACCAGACTGCTGAGCCACTGTCCAAGCAGCTGGGCAGCGTGGTCAGTTTCATGCCTGTGAAATTGACCAGGCTGCCAAGCCTACTGCCTGCAGTGACAAGTGACCCAGGGCTGAATTCTTGACACCACTGGCAGGAGCTGGCTCCAAGCCCCCGCCATTCATGAAGAAAGGCTGGGAACCCAATGCAGGAATGGCTGCTGGCCCCCACCACTGGTGGAGAGTGGGTGGGGGCTAGATGCAACTCCCAACTCCTCATCAGAGGGCAGGATCTGGATCAGGCCCTCAGATTGAATTGGGCTCCAGAGCCAACTAAGCTCTGGGTGCCCAGTTGTGAGCAGTGACAGGGTAGGGGGTGGGAACTCCTGGGTATGTCTGCCCCATGTCCAGGGAAGCCATACCCTTCAGTCAACTTCACAGGGTTGACTTAAAGTTGACTTAAAACACCCCCCCGACCGCCCCCATGCAGACATAACCACTAAAGCCTCCACCTATCACACACTGTTATGGGTCACTGTTTCATCCACTTCACACCACTCAGAGACCTGTCCTCTATCCAAGATGACTCAAAGAGGGTATGATGGGGAAAGCTTTTTCTTTTCACACTCCAAGCAGTGCCTTCGAGAATGTGAAGAAGCTTTATGGGTCATATGTACCCCTAAAGGCAGCTAATCATCAAAAGGAGTCAGTACCCTGTGTCTCTCTGCTTTGGCTGTAGTGAGTTTCAACAACCTGGGCTCTTAGTTACTAACTTCTGGTGCCTCCACTGGACTGTTTAAGGATTTTTGGAACCTGACCCTACCCCCCCCCCCCATCTATTTTCAGCTAACAGTGACATAGTACTTAATCCAATGATGAGGCTGATACTTTGTACCTATGCTTCTAACACCTCCATGATGGGCAAACTAACAAACAAGATCCACTTCATTTACAAGGGGAAATACAAAGGAAGAAGGGAAAGGTTAAGAGAAGATGGCTTTGCAGTAGGCACATCAGTAAGACCATACAACTCACAAGTAACAACTCCCAAGGTGGATTTCCCTAGATATATATATGGCCAGTTTATTCCACAACTGATGGGCTCCATAATGCAGCAGAACCTACCTACCTAGCTCAGGCATTGCAACCTGAAGGTTCTTGAGTGCTGAGGGTTATGGACGGTGCCAATTAATATAGGAGACCACCCTTTCCGTGGCAGCTATAGGTGTTACTCATAGTGTAAAGTCTCCACAGCATAAAGGGCCTCCTACGTGTTTCTAAGTCCAGAGTAATCTGGTGACCCACTTTCAGGGCAAATAAACAACACCTCAGGCAAGAAGAGACAGTCAGGGGATCACCCACACTCACTCCTACAGCAACATACCCTCCAGGCAGTTGTCTTCCTCCTTCAGCATGGTGTCAGCACTGACAATGGCAGTTGTGTCTGTCTTCTGTTTTTCCTTGAACTGCTCCAGATCCTTCCATGCCTGGGAACAGGAAATGTCACATGGTGCTTAGCACTGGGTGCTGGATTACTCCTGAATGAGCACCAGCATGCCAGTCTCTCAGGAGAAGACTGCCAGTCAGTGGGACTTTAAATATTGATAGAAAAACTCCATCAATGAAACTTTTCCCCTGGACATCAGGACAATTGCAGTGCATAAGTTATGAGTCCACAGAAGGCCTAGCACAGAAAGTACCCTGATGCTCTGATCTCACGTCTCATAGAAGGAAAATGACATTTACTCTCGTTCCCAGCCCTCACCCCACCAACTTGACCACCTCTGCTCAGTCACTGCCATCTCTCTCCTTCAGCTTTGGGACTGTTCTCTTCTGCTCCAATAGGAGTAGTGCTTGCTCTGTAATAGGGTCCCTGCTATATAGTGGATGTCTCTGGGGTATGATTACAAGGTGACCAGTGTGATTTGCCACTCACAGCAGAAATTCTCTGGGCCATTGATATCTAAAAAGCTAGAGTCAGAGATTCCAAGGCCAGATGACATCATGTAGTGTGATTTCCTGTATGACACAGGACTTACTATAGCCCTGAGTAAACTGTTGTTTGTACTCAAGCATATGTTAGGAAAGCATCCCATCAGCTGCATACCTCATTGTAATTCATAAAGGCAAAATGGCTGAGGCTTTAAAAATTGGACAGTAACAGCCAGTGAAACCCATGGATGGTTCACTCAGGTGACATAGCTGCCAATTTGGCACTTGTCCAAATTATAAAGCTCTCAGCTATGCTTTCAGGTTTTTCCAATATTTTCATGCTGCCTCTTCAGACAGTTGTATGTGGTCCTCAGTAGGGGAAGAAACCATGAAAATATGAAAGTTTACGTGAAGGATACGAACTACCAAGGAAAAGTTTTAGCTGATCATAGAACTATTGCAAAAATTGTTGTAATTAAAGAGATATTAATTGATTAAAATAAATATTTCATAAATTCCCTTTTAATTTTCCCCCATCATTTTTTATGGGTTACAGACAGCTGTTGTGGCAAAGCTCCTCCTCTGCCTGGATAGGTCCAGCACTTCCTTATAGTGGTTGGTTAGGAAACTGCTTCATCCTTGAGTGTTCTTTCCCCTTCTAGGGGTGACTGAAGGTAATAGAGCCTAAGATGTCTTGTCTCTTCTGGCTCCCAGTCCTTTCTTGGTTCTCATAGACCCTTTGCTTATTTTTTAGGGCACTTGTACCTCTGGTGACAAGGGGTGGAACTGGTCCCACCCTCAAGTCTGCTCTAGAATCCAGGAACTCTATAAGTAGCAGCCTCATGCTGCTGCTTCAGAAAACTGGTTAAATTTCCAGGTGTACTTCCACATGCCCCCTTGACCTAACATCTAGATTCTCCTTGGAGAGGGGCTCATCCTGGCCGCTTTGCCAGGGGAGGGCCTTGGTCTCTCACAGTCTCACTGGGTGTGGTAGTGCCCACTTAAATCTTCCCCTTCTGGCAGGATCTTTTTTTCCCTTCAGGCCTCCAGGCCTTGGAAAGGCCCTTTGCCTCCCTTCAGGAAGGGAGTTTTCGTCTCTCCCTGTCTTTATACCTGCATGGCTTTCCCTGACCAGTATACTGATCCTTCTCGCTTCTAACACTATCTTGCCTGCTCTCACACACTGTATCTCACCACACACTCCAGCCACACCCTTTCTCCTAAGGAGAAGCTTTTAACAAGAGATGGGAAAGGGCCTCCAGGTGTGTTAATTAACATAGAGTAACTGATGCTCAGTTACCACGGGAAAAGGGACATGCTGAGCCTCTGGCTTATACGTTGGCCTTCTAGTACTCTTTGGAAGACATCCAGACTGACAACATCACAAGGTATTAATTGCAGCCCCATAGGCAGGACTGTGTTTGTTGGGGGGTGACAGGGATGACTGCCCTGGACTCCGCAGTTTCGTGAGCCCCAAGCTGACCCCTCTAGCATTTTGGTAGGGGTGGAGGTTCTTTGCTTTGGTGGTATGTTTAGCCCTGCCCCCAGAGAAGAATGACCACATGCCACCCAGGGGCAGGATGGGAACATAGAGCAGAGGCATCTCCACCCCCAAAATATGCTCAGGGCCCAGGCCCGAACCACAAGATAACATGGGGGGAGAGCTGTCCCCTGGGTCCCTGGCAGTCTGGGACCCTGGGCAAGGGGCTGCCCTCAGCAGCCTTCTAGCCCATCCTGTTCCCAGCTGCTCTGTCCTGAGGCAGGGAGGGGTGGACTGGTGTGTAGCCAGGGCTCTGAACAGCCCCAGACACATGCCAGCACGCCCTGCCTCCTGGGACAGAGTAGCAAGGGGGGGTGAGGCCACAAGGGAGGTCCTTAGACAGGGGTCCTGGTGGGATGCTACATGGGGCTGGCAGTGGCTGATTCCTGGTCGGATGCTGCATGTGGCTGGTGGTGACTGGACCCTGGGTCTCCACCAGACCTGGGGCACTGGTGCTAGGACTCGGGGCATAAGCCTCACATGCCCAGCACAAGCGACACCACTAACATGGAGCCCAGCCTCTGGACTGGCTTGTGCCACCACTGGGGGCAGAGCAGCTGGCCCAGGGGAAGGACAGCATTGTGAAGCCTGGCCTTGGGCCCACAGCAGCCCTGCCCTCCCAGGTGAAAAATGAGGCATTAGCTGAAAAGGGACTTGACTGTGGGGTCAGGTGCATTAATCAAAGCTGCCTCCAGAGATCAAGAGAAGAGAAGAGAAGAGAAGAGAAGAGGATTCTTATTCCAGGTCTGCTTGTGAAATAGTAATTCTGACCCCTTCCCCCATCTTCAAAATCATCATCGCTGCTGCATGTCATTGCTTGCTCCCCCTCTGCATCCTTCCATTAAAACCCACCGTCTTCTTGACCCTACTCCTTCTCAAATCATTGTTTGCTCCCCCAGCCTCATCCTGCACAAGTAATTACTTGCTCCCCTTCCTCCTCCCCTACTTTCATCCTGCACAATTTGTTGTTTACTTACTCTCTCCCCCTCAACAGTGAATGCAGATGTCTTCAACAAAACTCTCTTCAGACAGGATGCAAACCAGAAGCATCGCTGGTGCTGGGCACCCCAGGGCACGTGTCCCGAGTCCCAGTGCCAGTGCCCCAGATCCCCAGCCCAATCGGGCCAGGGATCCAGGTCCCAGCCGCTGGCAGCCGTGGCGGCCCCGTCCCCGGCCGGGAATCTGGGGCTCGGCCGCCGGCAGCCGCTTCTGGCCTGGCCCCACCTGGCCCTATCCCTGGCCAGGGGGTGGGGCCTGGGCCCATGCCCCGGGTCCCTCCCCACCCCAGCGATGCCCCTGATGCAAACCTGTCAAGCTCAAAACCTAACCCAACAGAAGCAGCATCAAGAATCCCCCCTTCCACTGCACAACTTATAACCCTTCTGCCTCCAGGATACTAACCAGGTTACTGACTTTCTGAAGGAAAAAAAAAAATCTTACATCTTCAATCTGTCAGGACTCTTCTACAAGCAACATACAAAATAATCTTTACTAGGTAAAGTAACAACAGCTAGATGGGAGGTGGGAGAAGAACACTCCTGCACAATTCAGTCCCCTACTGAATAATTATATCCTCAGGTAAAATCTTTCCATATCCGTGACAAGGACTCTTTTGAATAGGACACAATATATTGTGTATGAAGAAGAATAAAGTGAATTATTCCAGACACTGGCATTATTCTATTGTGTTCTTATCTGAAGTGATTCAATATCAGAAAAAGTTAATGGAACAAAATGGCAACAGTTCAGATCTTTTGAATGTGAAATTTATTTTTAAAACCCTTCTGGGTGATTCTCTGGCTGGAATTATTGTTATCTGTAGCTATAGCAAGGCTGAGTTCCAGTGTTGTAGAAGCTCTTCAAGCCTCCAGTTCCACTTACGTGTTAAGCATGCTCTTGCCTCCAAATCTTGTACTATAGAGAAGATCCCTGGCCAGCCAATGAATCCTGCCTGCTGCATCAGAGTACACTTACAGAGTTTAAGGGTTAGTGCAAGGCCATAGATAAAACAAAGGGAAACCGCTCAATGTATTTGCCATTAAAGTGTTACCTGCTCATATACTTCCCTGAATTTACTTACTTCACATTCTGTAAGTTCCCCATCTTCAAAGCATTTGATAAAGGGGGATTTTCTCCCATGAAAGCTCATGCCTTATATAAATTTGTTAGTTTTTAGAAGTGCCACAAGACTCCTTGTTTATTTAGCTCAACCTATGCTATTGCAAAGTGGAAAGTTATGAACTACAGATCACTCAACACTGTCAATTTACTATTGTAAATGACAAAGGTTTAAGAGATGTTATTCACAGCATATCAGTCTTACATCTTGCGTTCCTGAGGAACCATTGTAATATGAATACATGATCTATATAACAACTGAAACAAGCAAGGAGTCCTGCTGCACTTCTAAAGACTAATAAGTCTATTTTTTCTCATTAGCTTTCATTGACGAATCCCCACTTTCTCACTTCTCCCATGAAATCTCAAGGAAAAAAAAAAACAAGTTTGTTAGCCTTTAAAAGTGTCACAGAACTCGTTTGTTTAGCTCAATGAGGGTGACATGGCTACCCCTCTAGAACCTATATAATAATGAGAAGGCTACATAGTTGGAGCTTCTGAAAAATGTACTAATTGTTGCTTTGACTGGCACTCACTGGACATTCTTGAGCAGTCACCATTACCTTGGAGTCACAGCACACTTGACTGAGGCTGCATGGACGCCGCAGATATTTGTTCTAACAGTAGCACATACTGATGAGGCACTTCATGCTGAAGCATGTGCAGGGCATTTGTTGGATATTATGAAAGAAAGGAATATTGAAGAAAAGGTAACAACAGTGAATACTGGCAATGCATGTAATATGGTGGCAGCAGCCAGTTGTTTGCCTTATAAACACATCACATGCAGCACTCACAGTCTGCTCTGATCCACTACAGTAGCACTCAGTTATAATGGTTTTGAAAATGTTCTGACAAAATGTAACAAACTTACAGGTCATTTCAAACAGAGTCCCACTAACAATACATAGATAGGAATACAACAATCTGTAAATGGACAGAAACAAGAACCTCTTGTACAATATATTCCAACCAGCTGGAACTCCATAATCAGAATGATTCACTGGCTCCTTTGCAATAAAGCTACTATCTCAGCCACATTAGGTGTTCAAAGGCACAATCTATCAGTGTTGATAGATGGCTTTTGAAAAACTGTAAAAGCTAGAAACATTACCTGAGCCATGCAGGTTTGTATCTGGACTCCTTGGGAGAAAATTGCATGTTTCCTGCTCCATGGTACTACCCACATTCTGTAAGATATTCCATTTTATGGTAGTCTTTTATGATGACTCTGCATATACTATTTGATTTAAGGACACCTTCGCTATGGATTTGACAAAGCACAAAGGAAACTCAATATGAAATTTCTAAAGAGAGCTGCAGCACCACAGACTTCCTGAGAAAAATCCAATCCATTGGTAAACTTCCACAAAACAGCCCCTTGGCCACTATGGATGCAGAAGCTCTTTACACCAACATTCCATATAAGAATGGGTTACAAACTATTAGAACAGCCACCCTAGATGATGCCACGGTACACCTTGTGGCTGAACTTTGTGACTTTGTGCTCATCCACAACCGTTTCAGATTTGAGGATAATTTATACCTTCAAGTCAGCGGCACTACTACGGGTATCCACATGACCCCACGATATGGCAACATTTTTATGGCTGACCTGGAACACCATTTCCTCAAGCCTCATCCCAAAGAACCTCTCTTCTGCTTATGCTACATTGATGAGATCTTCATCATCTGGACTCATCGTAGGGATGCCCCTGAAGATTTCCACAGAAATTTTAACAATTTCCAGTCCACTATTAAACTCAGTTTGGAACACCCCACACAGGAGACCCACTTTCTGGACACTATAATACTAATTAGGGATGGCCACATAAGCACCAACCTATACTGAAAACCTACTAATTGGTATAGTAACCTACATTCCTTGAGCTTTCATCCAAAACATGATCCATTGTCTACAGCAGTGTTTCCCAACCAGTATGCTGTGTGCTCTCATGCCTGAGCAGGTGAGCCACAGAACCTTTTGAAAAGCTACTTGAAGAGTTCTGGATTGGCTCATGAGTATTCATGAGTTCGTTTGAAGACTATATGGTGGTGTTCCTCGAGATAGCTAAAGGTATCAAGGTGTGCCACGGAACAGAAAATGGTGGGAACCACTGGTCTACAGTCAAGCTCTGAGATATAACTGTATTTTCTCTGATCCTTCAGATAGACACAAACACCTTCAGGATTTCTGTCAAGCATTCATAATAATACAGTACCCACCTGCAGAAGTGAAGAAACAGATCGACAGAGCCAGGTAGGTACCCCGAAGTCAACTACTACATAAGAAGCCCAAGTAGGAAAACAACAGAACACCTCTAGTCATCTCCTACAACCCCCATGTCAGACCTCTACAGTATGTCCTCAGGGATGTACATCCAATTCTGCAAGACAATTCGTCTGTAGAAATCTTGGGGAGGAAGGAGTTAACACCATGGTCAGTGAGTTCCAGAGGAACCAATAGGAACAAAGTACAATTTTTTAAATTGAAACAGCAGCCTTGCCTGTTCCTACTGGGTGGTAGCAGAGCTCCTGGAAGGATCAGGAGGAGGCCAGGTGAAAAGGCCTGAAGTAGGATTCAGTGACATCCTTGCTAAGGATGAGCTCAACTTTGTAACTGAGTAGTACACGGAAAGTTTAACTAGATGTGGTCAGGGTATTTGTTTTGGTTTGTGTTTGGATTTCTCTGTGCTGAGCACATGTATCTCCTCCCACTGTCCTGTAACCACCTAAGTTAAATCCCAGAGAAGTAACTTTCTGTGTTTCTTATCAATTCTTTTTAATTAAAGATTTTGCCCTTTTAAAGTAAGCTCTGGTTCTGTGTCCAAAAAGGCAAGAGGTTTTGTGTGCAGGGGCCTGAGACTGCACAGCCAACTACTAAAGGAGATTCTGTCCCAGTACCAGCTGATATCCCAGCTGGGGTTCAAGCACACTCCAGAGGGAAGATTAAAAATGACTGAAGCTGCCTCATAGGAAGGAATTCCCAAGTGTGCCCTCAAGAGGTTTTTGCGTTTTTGTGGTGGCGGTGATACCACTCCAAGGCCACGGAATTGGCAGGCTTGAAGAGTCTTAAGACAAGGCTTTAGGACCAATGGGTTTTAAGACCTGTTGCAGGCCCCAACCTTCTGCACTCAGACTGCCAAGGTGGGGAAACAGCCTTGCCACCCCCTCCATCTCAAGCCTTGGAAGACAGACCTCTCATCCCTTACAGGCAACCCCTCAACCTTAACCAGATATTGATCAGCAATTAAAGACCTAACAAGAGAACCATTAAAGCAGGCACATATCCCTGCAACAAGTGATGCTGCCAACTTTGCCCATATATCTGCACAAAAGACGCTATTACAGGACTTAACACCAGCTGCTCCATCAAAGGCACATTCATCTGCTCGTCCACCAATGTGATTTATGCAACCATGTGCAAGAAATGCCCCACTGCCTTATACTGAACAAACATGACAGTCTCTGCACAAATGAATAAGTGGACACAAATCTTGCATCAGACATCACAACGCTCTACAACTGGTGGGTCATCATTTCAATCTTCATGATCACTCCATTGATGATTTGCTAATTGCTGTGCTCAGACAGATGAATACTAGATCAAGGTTTCAAAGAGAAGCTGAAGAGACTGAATTTATTTGCAAATTCGTTTGTAATGCTTCAGGATGTAATAGGGACTTTGGATTTTTCCCTCATTACAACAGGCAATTTGACCTCATCTTCCTCTGTATGCTGTTCCCCAGTGTTTGAAACTTCACAGATGTTTTGATTTACAGTTACAGTGTGACCTGTTCTCATGACTTACACTTCCCTGCATTTATTTCCTCCCATTCTATAAGCTCTTCCATCTTCAAACCATCTGATGAAGTGGGATCTTCTCTCACGAAAGCTCATGCAATAACTAAATTTGTTAGTCTTTAAATGCCACGGGACCCTGTGTTTATTTTATTGAATTTGATTAGTACGTCTGCTCCTTTGGAACTTTGCATTATACAGGTCAGCCACTAAGTGGCACCATGTGAATCAGTGGCACTGCTATGGGTACCTACACAGGCTCACAATATGCCACCATTTTTAGGGCTGACTTAGAACAACCTTCCTCCAGACTCCTTTCCAGGTAGCATCCTCTACATATACCACATTGATGATATCTTCATCATCAGGACCCACAGAAAGGCTGTTCTTGAAAATTTCCACAGAGAGTTCAACAATTTCCACTCTATAATCAACCTTAGCCTGAAACACTCCACACAGGAGATCCAGTTTCTGGACACCACATTTCCCCTGTGTGGGGGAGACAGAAAAAAATCACCCTATACTGTAAACCTGCAGACTGCAATAGTTACCTTCATCCTTCTAGCTTCCACCACAGATAAACCACTCAATCCATTTTCTACAGTGAAGCCCTAAAATAACTGCATTAGTTCTCATCCCTCAGACAGAGAGAGACACCCTCAGGATGTCTATCAAGAATTTTTTAAACTATAATGCGCACCCAGAATAGTGTAAAAAGAGCATGACAGTCAGATGTACACCCAGAATCAGCTACTGCAGGAGAAATCTAAAAAAAAAGTAAACAAAAGCCACTGGTCATCACCTGCAACTTCCAAGTCAGACCTCTAAAACAGTGGTTCCCAGCCTTTGGTCTGTGGGCCACTGGTGGCCTGTGAGGGTACTGCAGGCCGTCCATGAGGAGGGGAAAAAAAGTTAATTACTGCAGGCAAAGGTACTGTGACAAGTGGACTGTGTTTGTAAATGAGCATAATAAATTATTGGAAATAGCTGGGTTTTTAAATACCCCTTGATACATAAGTCTGACTCCCATCAGTCACAGTCTATGTTAAAAACATTTAATTTGGCTTGCTTACATGGTGATGTCCAAAAGCTTTTGATGGCGATGTAGTGGCCTGCATAAGGGAAAAGGTTGAACCCCTAGTCTACAGCACATCATTAAGGACAAACAGCCTAACCTACAAGACAATCCCTCATTCTCTCATTCCTTGCAAGACAGACCTCTCCTCAGTTACAGACAGCTCCCCCCCAATCTAAAACAGATACTCAGCAACAACTACATACTTAACTACAGAAACATTGCAGCAGGCACATATCCCTGCAACAAATCATTTTGCAACTTTGCTGATGTATCTGCACAAAACAACATTACAGGACCCAATCAAGCTAGCAGTTCCATCAACGGCTAATTCACCTGCTCATCCACCAATGTGATTTATGCCATTGTATGCCAGAAATGCCTCTAAACATTATACAATGGACAAACAAGACAGTCTCTGCACACAAGAATAAATTGAAACAAATCTGACATAAGAAACAATACTCAAAAACCAGTAGTTGAAAACTTCAATATCCCTGCTTGGTCCACTGCTGATTTGTTAATAGTTGTGATCAAACAAATGGGTAACAAATCGAAACATCAAAGAGAAATGAAGAACTGGAATTCATATGTAAATCTGATTCCATGAAATCAGGACTGAATAGGCACTATGGATTCATTTCCCATTACAAGAGGTGATTTGACCTCACCGTCCTCTATATCAGGCATGGCCAAACTGCCGCTCAGGAGCCACATGAGGCTCTTGAATAAAAAACTGTGGCTCCTAGAAGAACATCAGCAAATCAGTTCAGGAAAACAGCCCCAGCCTAGGAGTTTAGGAGGGGTTCTGCATGGCAGTGAGAAGTGTGGCATGATTAGGGATGGCGGGGAGAAGTGTGGCATGGTCAAGATTTTAAGAAAACTCACCACTAGCCTGCAGTCTTCTACATTGAGCGGCAGCTAAGTTTTTACTGTATAGGCCTAATATTCATGGTAACTTTAAATAATTATTAGAATCTGTCATTAGTAGGATCAATATTTGTCCTCTTTTTACAATAAAATTAAAGAGTACAATGTATTTTAAACTTTGTAATTTTGGAGTAGGTAAAAGTATATGGCTATATGCCTCGGTGTGGCTCTCAAAGGTTCAATAATCAACTTGTGTGGCTATTGAGTTCCATAAGTTTGGCCACCACTCCTCTATATGCTGTTCCCCAGTATTTGAATCTTAACAACTGTTTTGATTTGCTGTTACAGTGTGACCTGATCCTATGACTTACACTTCCCTACATCTATTTTCCTCCCATTCTCTGAGTTCCCTGTCTTCAAAGTGTCTGACGAAGTGGAATTTTCTCCCACAAACTTTCATACAATAAATAAATCTGTTAGTCTTTAAATGTGCCACCAGACTCTTTTGTTTTACTGGACTAAACTAACATGGCTAACTGTTCGATACTTTACCTTAGCATGCAACAGTCATACCTAGTGCACTTAAGTGTTTTAAAGAGAATGCAGATCTTGAATCTCCCTGGGGCGGGCAGGACCTGATTAATGGCCCCGTGGGCCTAGCATTATAAGATTTTGTGTGGTCCTTGGTTGGCCATCAGCCAGGGGTCTCTGTCAGCTGGGGACCATACTTACCCTCACCCCCCCCCCGATCAGCAGCAACAATGTAAGGGGGTCTGTGAGACCATGTCTCACTTTCTCATCATCAGCAACACCCTACGGGATCAGGGAGAATCTATGGGCCCATGTCTCACTCTTCCCATGCTGTGGAAAAGGTGGGATGGCCATGACAGGCTCTCCATGGATCCCTTCTTGTGCACAGGTCAGGGGCAGAAATGCTGGCAGACACCCTGGCTGCCAGTAAGGTGCAACCAGAGCCATCCCTGGGGGGGGTGGGGGGGTGAGAGGCGATCACCCTGGGTCCTGCTGTTCCAAGGGCCCCGTGCTGTCCTGCCCTGAGCAGGGCAGCACAGGACATGAACCACTGCCACCCACAGCTGCGCTATCCCCTCCCCCCTCCCCACGGCTTTCAGCAAGGAGCCAAAGGCAGTTGGGAAGGGGGGAGGGGGGCGAGCAGAGATCCAGCCTCTGCTCCTGGCTGGCTCTGGGTGTGGGAAGAGGCAGACAAGTGGTGGAGCAGGCCAGCCCAGAGGCCCGGCTTTTCTCTCTGGCTCTCCTGGGAATGCTGTTCTGCCCTGGGGGTGGGGAGGGCCAGCCCAGAGGTGGTACATGAGAGCAAAGACCAGCCCCAGGATCAAACTTTACCACCCCCAGGGTCAGGGTAGGAGTGGCAGCACGGGACCAGCCCGCACTGCCCCGCCCAGTGTGGATAGGCAGAGCCCCTAACAGCATGGTTGCCCCTGGGCCCTGAACTCCCCTGGGGATTGCCCTGGGTGCAGCAGCCTTGGGCAATGTGGCTCCTGCTCTAACATTCTTTCTTCAGCCTCCCCTCTCCACATCCTCTCTTCCATCACAGTATCCCCCTACTCACATCCTTCTCTGCGTCAGGCTCTTACCCTCAGCCCCGTAACCAGAGCTGTAACTAGCTGGGGGAGAACAGGGAATTTTATAGGGCACAGGGAACGAACCCAGCCTCCCACAGCACCTGGAGATAGATCCATCATCAGCAGGCCAAGGGGATCCAGATCCATCCCCAGCCACTGCAGCCAGCTGGCCAGAGGGATGCATATCCATCCCAGATAATGGTGGGGGGGCAACATATCTGGGGCTGCTTGCTCCAGATGCAAAAATTAGTAATTATGGCTCTGCCCATAACACCCTTGCCCCCTGATTTTTCCTTCTTCCCTCTTCATTATCTGTCATCATCTACAGCCCCTCACATCCCTGTTCCCCCCATCTGGCCCAGTCTCCCTGCTCCTCTCCAGACCCCTTGCCTCTCTGGATTGCAGGGGTCTTGCTCCCAGTCTCAGCTTGGTACAAGATGCTTCCCCTGCCCTACAGACAAAGGCAGTTGGTGGCAATTTCCCTAGGCAGGGGCAGGAGGAAGGAACCACAGTCATCAGTAGTCAGTCTGTAGCCAACTCCCCCCCTGCAGCTGGGGGTGTGGCCAGGAGGCTAGATTACCCAGGTCAGGGGGATGGAGAGGTCTCTCTCTCCTAGATTCTTTCTAAACAAGACCTCCATGGGAGCAGGGGCGAGGCAGATGGGGATGGATTTTTTAGGCCCCCCCTTGGCCCATGGCCCTGCTCCAATGCCTCTAAAGTCCCTGAGTTAATCTGGCCTCGGGTACTGGAGGGGAGGAGTTCTGTAACCACCTCATATTCAGGGCCACCCCCAGGCAAGTGCAGAGTCCAAGGCCAATCAACCTGTTGGGGCACCTCATTTGGTCCAACCAGTCCATGCACAAGCCAGAATGCCAGTGGACTGACCACAGGTCACAGGCCCTGGTGCTGGAAGGCGCCCTGATCAATGCTGAAGGGAGGGGGAATCTGGGGGCAGAGGACACCCTCCCTGCACTGCTCATCCTCAGTGTTCTGTGCCCTTCCCTCCCACAGCCATAGAAGGCATCCAAGGAGGTGAGGTGGGCCCATATGTGGCTGGATCTAAAGTCTGAGCCTCACGCTGGTTCACCCCACTCCCTAGAAACAGCATGATAGACCAATGAGGTGTAGCCACTGTGCTTTACTCAAATTGGCCACCAACTGTCCCTGTCAATTCATGTGGGGAAACATTCCGTGTGGTACCCTGAATGCCCCTCCAATCGCCCTGAAACTCACCGTTTCCTTCTGAAGTTTCTTCTCCTGCTCTGTCTCCCCCTTCCACAGCCTCTCCATATCCCCTTTCATCTGCTTCTCTCTTTTCAAGGATTCCTGCTGTATCTTCTTCTCCAGCTCTTTTTGCTCCTTCTGCTGCACCTCCATTTCTTCTATCATTTGCTTCTCTCTTTCCATGAATTCCTGCTGCATCTTCTCCACCAGCTCTTTTCTCTCCTTGTGCAGCCTGTCCATCTCCCCTTTCATCCGCTTTTCTCTTTCCATGGATTCCTGCTGCATCCTCTCCTCCCGCTCTTTTCCCTCCTTATGCAGCCTCTCCATCTTCTTTCTCTCCAAGAATTCGTGCTGCATCTTCTCCTCCCACTCTTTTCTCTCTATCTGTAACCTCTCCATCTGCTCTTTCCTCTGCTTTTCTCTTTCCATGAAGTCCTCCTGCATCTTCTCTTCCCGCTCTTCTCCCTCCTTATGCACCCTCTCCATCTTTTCCTTCATTTGCTTATCTCTTTCCAAGAATTCATACAGCATCTTCTCCTCCCGCTTTTTTCCCTCCTTCTGCAACCTCTCCACAACTTCTTTCATTTGCTTGTCTCTTTCCATAAATGCCTGCTGCATCTTCTCCTCCCGCTCTTTTCCTTCTTTCTGCAGCCTCTCAATCTGCCCTTTCATCTGCTTTTCTCTTTCCTTGCATTCCTGCTGGATCTTCTCCTCCCGGTCTTTTCCCTCCTTCTGCAGCCTATCCATCTGCTCTTTCATCTGCTTTTCTCTTTCTATGGATTCCTCCTGCATCTTCTCCTCCCGCTCTTTTCCCTCCTTCAGCAGCCTCTCTATCTGATCTTTCATCTGCTTTTCTCTTTCCATGGATTCCTGCTTCATCTTCTCTTCCCGCAATTTTCCCTCCTTCTGCAGCTTCTCAATCTGCCCTTTCATCTGCTTTTCTCTTTCCCTGTATTCCTGCTGCATTTTCCCCTCTCGCCCTTTCCCCTCCTTTTGCAGACTCTCCATCAGTTCTTTCATTTGCTTCACTCTTTCCATGAATTCCTGCTGCATCTTCTCCTCCCGCTCCTCTCCCTCCTTTTGCAGCCTCCCCATATGCTCTTTCATCTCATTCTCTTTTTCCTTGGATTCCTGCTGCATCTTTTCCTCCTGCTCTTTTAACTCCTTCCGCAGTCTCTCCATCTGCCCTTTAATTTTTTTGTCTCTTTCAATGGTTTCCTGCTGCATCTTCTCCTCCTGCACTTTCCCCTCCTTTTGCAGCCTCTGCATCTGCAATTCCATCTGCTTGTCTCTTTCCATGGATTCCTGCTGCATATTCTCTTCCCACTCTTTACTCTTTTTCTGAAGCCTCTCTACATGTTCTTTGGATTGCTTTTCTCTATACATAAATGCCTGCTGCATCTTCTCCTCCCATTCTTTTGTATCCCTCTTTAACCTCTCCATTTGCTCATCAATCTGTTTTTCTCTTTCCATGAACGCCTGCTGCATCTTCTCTTCCTGCTCTTCTCCCTCCTTCTGCAACCTCTCCTTCTGCTCTTTCATCTGCTTATCTCTTCCCATGAATGCCTGTATCATGTTCTCCTCCCGCTCCTTTCCCTCCTTCTGCAGCTTTTCCATCTGCAATTCCATCTGTTTTTCTCTTTCCATGAATTCCTGCTGCATCTTCTCCAGCTGCTCTTTTCCCTCCTTCCGCAGCCTCTCCATCTCGTCTTTCATCTGCATGTCCCTTTCACTGAATTCCTCCTGCATCTTCTCTTCCCACTGTTTTCCCTCTTTCTGCAGCCTCTCCATCTGCTCTTTAATGTGCTTTTCTCTTTCCATGGATGCCTGCTGCATCTTATACTCCCACTCTTTTCCCTCCTTCTGAAGTCTCTCCATCTCCTCTTTCATCTGCTTGTCTCTTTCCATAGATTCCAGCTGTATCTTCTCCGAGAATTTTTCCTCCTTCTGCAGCCTCTCCATTTCTTCTTTTATTTTCTTGTCTCTTTTCATGAATTCCTCTTGCATCTTCTCCATTTGCTCTTTGCCCTCTCTCTGCAGACTCTCCATCTCTTCTTTCATCTGCTTCTCTCTTTCCATGGATTCCTGCTGCATCTTCTCCTCCCGCTCTTTTCCCTCATTCTGCAGCCACTCAATCTGCTGTTTCATCTGCTTCTCTCTTTCTATGGATTCCTGTTGAATATCCTCTTTCCACTCTCTTCGCTCCTTATGAAGCCTCTCCATCTCTTCCTTCATTTGCTTGTCTCTTTCCATGAATTCCTGCTGCATCTTCTCCTCCCACTCCTTCCACAGCCTCTCCATCTCTTCTTTCATTTGCTTGTCTCTTTCCATGAATTCCTGCTGCATCTTCTCCTCCCACTCCTTCCGCAGCCTCTCCAACTCTTCTTTCATCTGCTTTTCTCTTTCCATGGATTCCTGCTGCGTCTTTTCCTCCTGTCCTTTTCCCTCCTTCCGCAGCCTCTCCACATCCTCTTTCAGTTGATTTTCTCTGTCCGTGGATTCCTCCTGCATCTTCTTCTCCAGCTCTTTTCCATCCTTCTCCAGCCTCTCTTTCTGCTCCTTTATCTGCTTCTCTCTTTCCATGAATTCTTGCTGTATCTTCTCCTTCCACTCGTGTTTTTCTTTCTGCAGTCTCTCCATCTCCTCTTTCATCTCCTTGTCTCTTTCCATGTAATTCTGCTGTATCTTCTCCTCCCACTCTTTTTCCTCCTTCTGCAGCCTCTCCATCTCCTCTTTCATCTCCTTGTCTCTTTCCATGAACATCTGCTGCAGCTTCTCCTTCCACTCTTTTTCCTCCTTATGCAGCCTCTTCATCTTTTCTTTCATCTGCTTTTCTCTTTCCATGAACTCCTGCTGTATCTTCTCCTTCTGCTCTTCACCCTCCTTCTGCAGTCTCTCCATCTGCTCTTTCAGCTGCTTTTCTCTTTCCAGGAATATTTGCTGTAGCTTCTCCTCTTCCTCCTTTCCCCTCCTCTGCTGCATCTCAATCTCTTTTTTCACCAGATCAGCTTTTTGTGTGATTATATGCTGCAGCAGCTTCTCTTGCTCATTTAGCTTGCACTGCACCGCTCTCTCCTGCTGTCTGAGTTTGACAGCCTCATCCTCCATCTTGACTTTCTTCTGGCTAAGGATATCTTGATGGCTGCATTCCAGACCCTTCATCTGCTGCCTTTTCTCCTCTTCCATGTGGCACTTCTTCTCAAGCTCCTCCTCTTTTGTCTGATCAGCTTTTTGTAAAAAGAAAAAAAAAACAAAAATGAAAAGGTGATGACATCAGCCCCAGTTTTTGTGGAATTTCTTGGGGCAGACTGTGTCCAGCCCCTCAGATGTGAATTAAGTCTCTTTATAACTGGCAGTAGACTATTCAGGCAAATCTGCCAGTGGCTTGCCAGTCTAAACAAATGGCAGGACCTGCCCCACAGTTAAGGCTACTAGTGGATTATTTTTAATAAACATTATTGTGCCCCACTTTGAGCTTCCATATAGAAAGTCAGGTTTGGTTGAAACATGTCAATAAAGGTTTGAACTAATACCTTTTTCTTTTAAACTGGAAGTGAATCATAGCAGGGCAGAAGAACTATAGCACCATTATAAGAGTTATTCTTTACTGCTCAGAAAACATTTGGTTCAATTTCCTTTATCACAGTGTCTAGCAAATCTGTGGATATCCATATCCTCAGATGTGAAACAGCTATCCATGAACTGGTCCCTGCAGATGCATATCAGTTACAGGTCCATGTATTTGAATCTGTGCAAGCTCTACAAATGAGTAAAACCCTGCAGATGCATGAATAGCTTCACTATATCTGCATCTTTATGCAATGCAGATATCTGCAGACCATTTCCGGTGGATTCAGATCAGCTGTAGATTGACATTTGTAGGTGTGCAGGGTTCTACTTACTGGTAATTCTGTTTGTCATAGGTCTCCCTTTTCTCATCCTACCACATCGGTTAAATGGAAAGACAGTATCATGGGGCCATCTGCTGAGACGTTCAAGTAGGGAGGCAAAACAAATCAAAATTCTACCTCTGACTATATCAGCACCAGCCAAGAACATCTTACCATATTAAAAAGACTTGAAGAGACACAGAGGGAAGAAAACCAGTGTTCATATTAATAAATAATGCATTGGTAGCAGCATGAAGAAGGGTGGGATTCAGGATGAAGGAACAGGAGAATGCAGCTAACAGAACATCCAGCCTGCAGTGTTTTTTTATTTGCATTGGTCAAGGATATCAGAAATAGAAGGTGAGATAATATCTTTCATTTAATCAACTTCTGTTGGTGCAAAAGACAAGTTTTGAGCATCACAGACTATTCTTTAAGCCTGAGACCATCTCAGTAACTCTGGGTGCCTAGGCACCTCTTAGGAGCTATCTTAGCTTTATGAGTCACAGCAGAGAAATGAAGGGGGAACTGTCTCCAAGGAGCAGAGATGAACCCCAGAGACTGAAACGCAAATAGGGAACCTGGCTTCTGCCTCATGAGGGGTGTCCCAACATGCCTATGTCACCTTTCCCTTGTCCTCCTAGAGCAATGCTTCAATATGGACAAAACATGTACTCACACCAATCCTTTGGGGTACAAGTTTCAGGAGGTTCCAGATCCTGACATACACTCACACTCTGCCAACATCACACAAAGAGTGTCACATGGACATATAGTTTAATAACCACTTCCCAGCCTTCACATTCTTCCTCTTCTTGACCATCATGACATCATTAGAACACTTTCACACCCCAACTCCCACCTATGTTACCTTTTGCAATAAGGGTCCTGTGCCATGTAGCTGATATAATATTCACAATTCTGCATAGCAGTGATGCATTCTGAAGGGATATGCATACTCCTTCCTTTGCCTCCTATATGAGAGGGTAGAGAACAAGTCTCCTCCTAATGCAGTCACAGCCCTATCACATACCCCAAACTCAGCAAATTATGTCATACCCACCTAACAGCTTTCTTGGACAGGGTAGGAAGCTTTGGGTTTCCCCAGCCCCAGAGCCTAGTAAAATACAGATTTTTTCCTTTTTTTTTTTTTTCCATACAGCCAACTCAAGGCTGTCTATCGCCCATGTTCATTTTCCACCCACTCTGCAGCCATAGTTCCTCTCATGTTCCTCTGTCCACACCCCTTAAGTCCACTGTTTTTGTCTCCTCTGCACCCAATTTATCAAATGCAATGGTTTAATCAGCTGCTGACTATTCTACTGTGTTCACAGTAATCCCTACACTAAATAAAAACACTTTAAATCACAAGAGACTACTTGTAGCAAGCAAGGGGAGTTATTGCACAGGCATTACACAGGGGTACAAGCATTAAGACTGGACATATCAGTAGTGGGATGTTCACTACAGCAATGGTATTGGCCCATTCCCTCAAAACGTCCAAACAACCATAAAGTGACCGTAAAGAAACCCTCTCACTTTTTTTTTTTTTTTTTGGTCACTTCTGTCCTGTAATTCCTCCAGATCGCATAGCTACAGAAGACATGAACATTTTCTTAAACAATGTTCAAAGATTGGGTTCCACAAATGGCAGTTGCCAAGGCCTACCCTGGATAACATCAGATTTGCTCAGCCCACTTTGACCCACATGGCTGCAGTAGCTCTGCACAAACAAACAATCCCAACATCTAGAACAAAAAATGGCTACTTTTTCTGGGCCTTAGATTTCTAGACCCTTAACACAAATGACGCCAAATTAGGATCACTTACCCTACTCTGAGATGCCTTGTGGGAGTGCCAATTTCATCGGCAGCAATTTACAGCCCTCAAAAATGTTCTCCTTTAAGCCAGAGGGACAGAGGGAGGGTGAAAGGAAAAGGCTCAGTACACAGCCATCTGCAGCACAGGCAGCTCAGAAAGGTGTGAAGTGTCCCATTCATCTCTGTTTTATGTTCTAGTTGAATGAAAACATGATAATGATACAACCTGAGACAAACAGCTCTGAGATGTGTGAAACTACCCATTCATCTTGTTGAGTGTTCCCATCCCACTTCTGGATGCTTGAGAGTCTGTCTGATGGTTGAAGCTTGCCCATTTTCAGCTCCCCAGTGTAGCAGGCAAGTACCTCCACAGATTAAGGGTCATATAGGAGGCATGGAGGGGGCCTCAAACACTCCCAGAAGAGGCAACTCTTCAAGAATCCAGTTGGCCTCAGGGCTTCAGACCCTGTAGGTAAGTCTGGGGGTATCTGATGCTGGCACACATGCAGGGGACAGTGAGAAGGGCTCAGACATCCCAAAGAGACAAGGATACATATCTTTCCACATGTGAGGAGGGAATAGAGGTATCTAACATGACAGGTGCGAGAGTCCCTCAAATTTGGACACATGCAGAGAGAATATGGGGCAATAGATGCCACCACCACAATTCTCCCTCTGTACCCTGTCGCTGTTGCTAGTGTCCCCCCCACTCACCTTAACCCTAACAGCCGCCAGTCTGTACCCTCACCCCACCAACACTTCCCATTTGTCAGCCTCCTCATAACTCCCTCTCTTCACTCTATTGCCTCAAACTCCTCTTTGTCTGTCTATTGTCTCATCCCCCTGCCCCCTGATAGACTCCTCTCCCAATAGGCATTCACATATCTAATTTTCTCCCAACTACTTAGATTACATTCCCCAAATAAAATTGTAACATATGACTCTCACATTATAGCAATCTCCAGCCATTTAGTCCAAATTTCCTTTGTCTTAAGAGAGGCTTATGTTTAATTTGTCCTTATGTGAGCAAGGTCTGAGTGCACTACTGCAGTTCAGTCAGCTGAAAGGGGGGCATTTTATTTACTTGAGCTTTGTGTTTGCATTAGTATAATTAAGTACTTGCTGCGAGGTTGTCTGCATTCAGGAGACCATTTATGATAGTATTTCATACCAATATTTCCTTAGTTGCAATAATCCATATGAAATATGCCATGTTTGGTACCAATAGAAAGATTATAATTTGTTAGGAATGATACTATGGTTTATACATAGGCTTCACATCTGTATTAGAAGTCATGAATGCATCTGTTGTATCGGTGTTTCAACTTATTTGGTTCTGGGAAACCCCCCACAATGGATGTCTACAGCCACCATCAGCTAACAGGTACAATGGGTTGAGGGAGAGCATGTTGATCCACTAAGATTTGCCCATGTAACTCAACTCCATTTTGATTTGTAAAAACTTGACACAGCATGGGGAAGGTCAGAGGTGATAAAAACAGCTGCGCCCAACTCCGTTTTTATTTCAGTCAAGACCCACCTCTGGATCTATTGATCCACAACTGAACACAGGACTCAGGCCTATCCAGGTACCAGGTGCACACTAAAAGAGCTTTGCAAGCTTGCAAACACCAAATTCTTCTATTGACTTGCTTTACATGGACTCTTAATCACTTGTGTGTATGTGATTCACTTTAACTGTCTAATATCTCTCATATTTTATTTCTTTCCTTTTTCTAATAAACCTTTAGTTTTAGTTACTAAAGGATTGGCTGGCATTTGGGGTAAAACCCAAACCTTTATTGTTCTATGTACTGTGGCTGATCCTTTGGGGTCAGGAAAAACCTTCTGGAGTAAAGGGCCTGGATTTGTGAACAACTTATCTCTTTACTAAATCCAGTGGTTATTTTGGGATGGGGGGGCTGAAGTCCAATAAAGGGGGCTATTTATATTTTGTTGTGCTTCTTGATAAATGGCATGGGGGATCACAAGCATGGTTTGTTGCTGACTGGGACTCTGGCTTAAGTGCCACACATCTGGGTTTAGAAAGTTTGACTCTCACCCTGATCTACACATATTCAGATGATTATTCCCAGGGGCCTGGATCACACTTAGCATAATTTCTCTATATGGATAAACCCACCCAGGTGCTGAGCATGATGGGAAAAGGATAGTATGGCTGGTTTGGGCCACAAATCACTTTTGTTTTGACTGAAGGGGCAATAAAATATTCTCCTTTGATTGCATGTTGTTTGAGTCTACGAACTGTATTTAGCCTGCATTGATGAAAAAGACACTTTCACCTAAACAGAGATCAAAAGAGGGACAGAGCTAGTTTCCTTAGCATAGTGTGACAAAATGGGGGAGGTTAGTTACTGTGGGTGCTACACTTCAGGTCTTGGCAGCCAGCTGGAGCCCAGCTGTCCCACCTCAATTCTCAAAGTTATAGTTCCCCCAGTCCCTCCTGCCCTGGGGTTGGGCTCTCCAGCCTGCAGGCTGCTGGGCTTGGGGCCCTAACACGTCTCTGGGTGAGCTTGTCCTGACAACCTGTATCTCCCTGGTGCTGGTGGCAATAGCAACTGGTTAGCTTCATCTTACTCAGCTCTCCTTTGTTCTACTTTGCTCTGTTCTGCTCTACTACGAACACACACTTCAATACTAGCTCCTCATTCTCCAAATGCCACACCCAAACTCTCCTCTGGCCTGGCTGCAACATAGGCTTTTTATCTTCTACCTATTAATTTAAGTCAGGTGCTCCAACAGTCTCCAGCCATCTTAATTAGAGTCAAGTCCCTTAATTGGCTCAATTTAGCCCCCCTTTTCCCAGCTACCCTGGGAATGGGGCTCTGCTAAGCCTGGGGCTAACATTTCCACCCTCCACTACTGTCCTGTGGCTGTCAGGCTTGACTCTGCCACATATCCAGCCCCCCCCCCCCCCAAACACAAACACAAACCCAAGGGGTTGGGGAACTTGGGACATCATACAGTGCATTCAGGACAGTCCATCTGAGTTGCTATGGTGGCTTCCTGCCAAGTGGTGTATAGTGAATCGGAGGGGTTGGACAGACAAAAATCCACCTGGTTACCTGTGTGTTCTTTTCTTTGTTCCATTACGTACATTGCAAAGGGGCATGATCAGTTACTAGGGTAAAGTGTCACCCCAGTGAGTAGTAACAGAGGGTTTCCATGGCCCATCTGATAGCCAGGCATTTTCTTTCCACTACTTCGTATCTCTGTTCTTGAGGGAGTTTTCAGCTACAGTACATTATTGGCTGTTACTCATGTCCCACCATCTTTGAGAGGACCACTCCTAACCCTACCTCAGAAGCATCCATCTGTAGGATGAATTCTTTTGTGAAGTCTGGGGCAAGGAGTACAGGGTCCTGGGAAAGGACCGTCCATTAATCTATAAAAGTTTCTTCAGCTGCATCGGTCCATCGTATCATGTCTTAGCCAATTCTGGATAGCTTACAGTTTGTTTAGCTGCAGCTTCACAACACCCCTCCTTACAATATATCCAAGATATATAGCCTCAGCCAAACCTACGGCACACTTGCTAGGATTTGCTATGAGATCTGCTTGCCTCAGGATGTTCAGTGCTGCTTCTATCTTCTCTAGGTGAATCTCCCAGTCAGGGGTATGAACAATCACATTGTCTAAGTATGCAGCAGCATAGCTGTCATGGGGTTGGAGCAAATTTGTCCATCAGATGCTGGAAGCTAGCTGGGGCTCCATGCAATCCAAAGGGGAGGACTGTGTATTGGCAGAGACCTTCTGGGTTGACAAATCTGTTTCTTTCCTTGGCTTCTTGGGCCTCAGGGATTTGCCCATAACCTTTTGTTAAACTGAGGGTGGTCAAGTATCGAGCCTTGCCCAACCAGTCCCCAAGCTCATCTATACGGGGTATGGGATATCCCCTGAACTTTGAGACTTCATTTATATAGCGAAAGTCACTACGGAATCTCATTTCAGCACCAACATGATTGGACTAGACCACTGGCTATGTGATTCCTCTATGACCCCCGACGCTAACATTTTTTCCACCTCTGCCTTAATCTCCTTCCTCTTGGCTTCTGGGATTCTATAGGGTTGCATCATCACCCTGACTGTGGGGTCCGTAGTAACGTGGTGGTATACCTTTGTTATTCAGCCTGGCTTGGTCAAACATATATCTTGGTATTGGTCAGTCAACTTGGCAGCCTCTGATTGCTGTTCCAGCCTTAGGTCAGGTGATGTCCTCACTCAGTCAGGAGTTCCTCTTGGGGAAAGGCCATCCATACCTCTAGCTCCTTCCAAGGCTTCAATAAGTTTATGCGATATATCTGTTTCTGCTTATGGCATGCTGGTTGGCAAACCTTGTAATTGGTCTCTCCCTGCCTTAACTACTTCATAGTGCCCTTGCCACTGGGCCAACAGCTTACTCCCAGTGGTGGGCACTAGTATCATCATTCAGTCCCCTGGTTGGAACCGTCGGACAGTTGCTTGGTGTTATAGTGGGCCATTTGGGACTCCTGGGCTTTTTTTAGGCGTTCCCACACAACAGGATGACTCAGGCTACATGGTCTCTCATTTGTAGTACAGGATCAACTGTGGTTTTCTGTTGAACTGGCTCTTCCTCCCAGATTTCTTCGGCTATGTCCAGAATGCCCTTTAGGTGGTGTCCATACAACAGTTCAAAGGGAGAGAACGTAGTGGAGGTCCGGGGAACCTCTTGGATAGCAAACATGAGATATGGTAGCAGAGTGTCCCAGTCCTTTCCATCTTGGCTCACCGTCTTCCATATCATGGCCTCGAGGGTCCAATTAAATCTTCACATCAGGCCATCAGTCTGGGGATGGTAAATGAACATCCATAGGGTCCATACATGAAACAGAATATGTAAGTTTATCATTATTCATGACATAAATTGGGTACCTTGAACTGTCAGTATCTCCTTGCAGAACCCCACCCTGGCAAAAATCATCATTAGTTCACTCACTATTCCTTCGAAGTAGTATTCTGTAGGGGAACAGCCTCGAGGTACTGGGCAGCATAGTCAAGAATGACAAGGTGTCCTTGGGTTGTCTTTGCCAAGGCTCCTACCAGATCCATGACAATTCACTCAAAAGGGATCCCAATAACAGGTAAGGACACTAGGAGGCTCTTAGGTGTGGATGGGGGCTAGGTAGCTGACACTTGAGGCAGCTAGCACAGTAACATTGAACATCTTTGTGCACTCCAGGCCAGAAAAACCTCTTGAGGATTCTTGCAAGTGTCTTCTCTCTTCCTAAGAGTTCTCCAAAGAGGTGGCTATGGGCAAGGCACAGCATGGCCCTTTGATGTTTCTGTGGCACCAAAAGTTGCAGTACCTCTTCTTCTTGTATTTCTGCACCATGGTAGATCAAGTTTCCCTTCAACATGGAATACGGTCCTGGATCCCAGGTTCTTCCCTCCACTAGCACCACATCTATTTGTGCCACCTCATTTTGAGCACTATCATATCTTGAGTCCTCAGACTGGTCCCTTCTAAATTTCCCTCATGTTGGACTCAGTTGTTCAAGCCCAAGAGGGCCTAACTCTTCGTCCTCCCTCAGTTCAGTGGGGCTTCTGTCATGGTCTATATCTGTCTCCTTAGTGGCTGGGGTAGCCTCATGGTCTGTTGTTTGGGTTTGCCTGCCCACTAAGGCAGCCTTGTGGGCCTGCATCTGAATTCTGGTCCCCAGACCCTTAGCTGCCCTCCTCTCTGCCTTGGCCTTTCTGCCCTTCCCAGGGGTAGGGAACAATTCTTGGGCAAACTCTGAGAATGCTGGAGGATGGTTTTCTGTAGGGGCTAACTCAGAGGTCTTGAAGTTCTGCTCTTTCCTTGTTCTCTTGGTGGGGAGCAACAGGGTAGGAGAGCTCAGGGACCACTCCTGCTGTCACCCTTATGATCCCATCCAGTGTCTTGATACTCACTGGGACGGCCAGATAATAGCTGACTATCCCATGGATGCAGGTCACCCCAGAGGACCCACATGGTTGTGTAGTAGACATTCTGGGCTTGCCTCCTAATGGAGAGCCACATGTCTCAGTAAACTATATTGTGTTAGACCAATCCATGTTGCCAATGCTCACTGCTGAAGACTGGCAAAAAGTCCCGCTTCAAGATGCTGACATTCATAGCACGCTATACATTTCAAAAGAAGGGGTGAAGCCCTACCACAATGATTCCATCTGTTCCCGAGTGCAAATTACTGTTGAGAGGAAGGAGCAAACTAAAACTGATTCAAGGTATGCTGCACTGAGTCATGACAGACCCCTTGGAAAAGAAATGAACACAATTAGTTCTGGCAAAAGAGTTCAGAGTCCTGGCCACAAGGGCCCTGCATGATGACTTCAAGCATCTGGGAATGGAAAGAATCTGAAGGTTCATTCACGGTAGGTTCTATTGGCCACAGATGGCTGAGGATGTTCACTGAAAATGTAACATCTGTGCTCAGTGAGTTCAAAAGAAAACCTTGCCCACTAAAGCGGCATATTTAAGGAATGTCACCAGCAATAAACCACTGGAGCTGCTACATATTAACTTCTCTTCTTTGCAAGTGGGTGTCACAGGGCGCACACCTCAGCACCCCAGGTTATGATCTATGGCTGTGTTCATATGTAAAAGCTTATTTCAAAATAACTTATTTTGAAATAAGTTAATTTGAAATAAAATCCTTAATTTGAATTAACTTAAATTGAAATAAGCAAAAACCTCAAATCAAAATAGCAAGTCCAGACACAGGACTTGCTATTTCAAATCAGAAGAGGAGCACCATGGGAGGTGTGGCAACATGGCCCTCTCCCTCGGCCATGCCCCCACAATATATAGGAAAAGGAAGGCACCCTGGGAAGGAGAAGGGCAAAAGTGTTAATTCAAAATAACGGTTATTTTGAAATAACACATCTGAACGGCAATATTTCAAAACCACCGTTTTGAAATAATGGCTACTTCACTTGCCTAGTAAGTTTTACTATTTCAAAATAAGGTTTGCTATTTGTCATTTCAAAATAATGAAACATCATTCAGACATGACAGCTTTTAAATTGAAACAACAACTGTTTCGATTTCAAAGCTACATGTGGACATAGTCTATGTGGTTTTCTTGTTCACTGGTACATTATTATTTTATGAATTATTGCCAGTTACACCAAACAATATTTCTTTATGGGTGGTCATCACCTATTCTACATATTACTATGATTGTATGTTTCCTGCAGCACCATGCAGGTGCATAGATGTGTAGCATGTTTACCAGGGCTCAGGGACTTGGGAGACAGACAGAACAGCAGCAAACAAGCACCTAAAGTTGACAGAAGATATGCAGATTGAGGTGGCTGGCAGGAGACAAAGGGTTTGCCTGTGCCCAGAAGGGGAGGGGTCAGAACAGGTTTTTTCCAGACAAAGAAAAACACTTGAAAAGATTTGTGGTTTTTGGCCTCGGAAACTTCATCTTGAAAGAACTCCAAGCAAGATCTGGACTCTGACTGGCCTCAGGCAGAGACTGGCTGTGCAAACATCTAAAAGTTGAACACCTTGAGCATAAACTTGTTTGTTCTATGAGGTTAGTTTAAGTAGAAATAATAGGTTAGCTTGCACATTTTACCTTTATATCCTTGTGGTCTCTCGTGAATCATTTCTATTGTGATTCTGCCATGACTAGCGATATTCTTACTTAGAATTATAGTCTGATCGATAAACTTGTAGTTGTTTTATCTAAAGCTGTGTGATCTTTAGTGGTTGTGAGCGAAGGAGGCTGGGCACAATCCATTTCTTTGTTAAATGGATGGACTTAAGTGTACGGTTGTTGGGAGTGGGTTCCAGTCTCTGCAGACAGTGACTCTTGGTGTGGTAACTGGAGCTCAGGATGCTTGCTGGGACACTGTCCCTCTAGTAGCCAGAGGGCATACACTCGTTGCTTGGGACCATTGGTATGTTGGAGGCCAGAGTGGACTGACTCGGGAGTGAGTGGTCACTTGGCAAAGTGGGGCAAATTAGGGTTCAGGCATGGAAACTGGGAGCTCACCACAGAACCCCGACTGGATTCAGGGAGCAGCCTGTCACAGTGGGGAAGAATACGGACAGCATCTTAGTGATGGCAGGCCATGTTACATTTCATGCACAGGCCTACCCCATAGGTGATCAAAAGGCCTCTACTGTTGCTTGACTGTTATGGGAAAAATATTTTTTGGTATATAGATTCATGGCTCTGATGCACTCTAACCAGGGATGGGGATTTGAGTGTCATATTTTGAATTAAGTCCTGAGGGTGGCCAAAATAAAGATATTCAAAACGATCCCTTATCACCTGGAAGGTGAGCTTAGCTAGGGTGACTTAATCAAACTCTGTTGTATATGATAGAGAAATTGCGGCCAGAGCAAAAGGGAAATTGGAGCCAGCATGTACAATTTTTGGTGCATGCTTACATTGCTACAAAGAATGATGCTACACGTTACTCCTTGTTATTTAAGTTTAGCTGGGAACCAAGGCTGTGTCCACACAAGGGATTTATTTTGAAACAATGACCATTGTTTTGAAATAAAAGATGTCAGGTCCAAACGATGTTTCTTTATTTTGAAACGACAGGGGCCAGTCATTTTGAAATAAGATCTGTCGTTTCAGAATAATAAAACCTCCAGTGGAATCAAAATAGCCTTTGTTTCAAAAGGGTTGTTTCGAAACAATGCCATTGAAACACATTGTTTTGAAACAACCACTGTTCCAAAACAGGGCTTTGATCTTTCTCCGAGGATGCAGGGCACCCTAGCAGGAAATCTCACCCCCATCCTCAGCACCCTGGCCAGGGTACTGAGTTGATGAGCAGGGAGGCACAGGGGGGTGATGGATCCCCGCAGCGGGGGATCCGTGGGGGCTGCCCCAGCAGGCAATGGAGGATCTGGATCTCCCCACCACTGAGGATCCACGGGGGCTGCCCCTCGGGGGGCGATGGGGGAGCCAGCTTTCTCCACCGCCCAGGATCCATGGAGGCCACTCCTGTGGGCAGTGGGGGAGCTGGTTCTCCCAGCTACCCAGCATCGGCAGGGGCTGCCCCCGCGGGAAAGCCAGCTCCAGCCCCAGCTGTCCCGCCAGCAGACCCGGAGCCTGGGCTTGGGCGTGGGGGATGGGACACTCTGCACACCCCTGCTGACCCTGCAGCAGGGGTTAAATTGTAGGGGTGCCCTGGTCCCCCAGCCCCTGGCCACCTGGAAGCAGCCAGGGGTGCAGCCGGTACCCCCAGACCGTGGCAACCTGGAAGTGGCCAGGGAGAGTGCTGACTCCCCCAGCCCCTGGCCGGCTCCACAATGTCCGGTCAATTTCACAGAGGTGAAATTGACCAGGCTACAAAGTCACCAGCCTGGTCAATTTCACCTCTGTGAAACTGACCAGAGGTTGTGGAGCCTGCCAGGGGCTGGGGAAGCGGGCACCTGCTGGCCACTTGGAAGCAGCCAGGGGCTGGGGGACCCGGGCACCTCCAGAGCTCTGCCCCCGCCCCCCTGCTGGCACCATCCAGACCGGGCTGTGAGGAAAGCCATCTCTGTGCTGGCTGCACACCCCCTGGCTCTCAGCAAACAGGGCAGCGAGGAAAGCTGTCTCTGTTCCCGCTGCTCCGGTGGAGCCCGGCCAGCAGGACCAGTGGAATCGGGGAGCCCTGCACCCACGCTACCTCTCAGGCGGTAGGGGCATTGATCTCCTAGCCCCCTGCTAGCCTTCTTTGTCCAGGCAGGGACAGGGAGCTAGGAGCCCGATGGGGCTCGGAGCTGCTTGCTACAGTGATTGCAGGTAAGAACTCAAATAGAAACAAGCACCAATATGATGCTGGTGTGCAGTCCAAAGATCTCTAACCAAGAAGAGGCAGAGTATTGCTACACAATTAGGATGCTGCAGGCAAGTAAAAGATAGCTGACTGATGGAAAACATACTTTACCTGCTGCTGGAAAAGTTGGAAGATCTGCTAGTTTACAAGATAACACCTGAAGCAGGGTCAGGACAAATGAAGATAGCACATAGGAATCTCTGACTACCTCTGAAATGGACTACCCTTCTGCAGGCTCTTGCCAACATGGGCTTGAGCAGGCCCACTCTGCTGCTACCTCCCACCACCTCTGGGTCCATGGAGAGGAAGAACTTGACGGGATAGAGACCAAGGGAACCCCATATTACAACAGCCCAGAAGGTAAGGAACTCTCCTAAGAGGTGAGAAGCCCCCAAGCAAGTCTTTTTCCAACACTTGTTTTTATGCCAGGAGAGTGCCCAAATGACTGGGCTACAAATTGAAGGCCTATATTTCCTCCTTCACTCATAATTTTGTGTTGAACCAGGTAGGCAGGTGCTATGCTAAATCCTGTAAGAACATAACTAAGCACATAAGGAGGAAGAGTGGTTTCTGTTTGTGAATTTCTAGCACAGTGGTTTTCAAGGTAGGAGATATGCTGTCTCCTCCCGCAATAGCTCATGGTGCTGGGCACTGATGGTGCCTTATTTCAACCTCTGGCCAGCACCCCATGCCTCACAGCTCCTCAGGGGTAGTCTTAGAGTTTTTGAGGCCTTGAGCAAAAGTCAAGGATGGGATCCTTGATTTTTACTAGCCACCACCCCTCACCCCTGCTTTACAACCCCCCTCCCAACACACTAGGTACCCTTTTCTACCTGTACTGGGAGCGTCAGCTCTTGCAGCTCCCAGATGAAGAAGGCAGCATGTTCCTGCCCTGGCAGCTGCTTTTTTGTCTCCCCTGCGCTACTGTAGGTGGTTTTTCCTTCTGTCATTGCAACAGAGACCTGCCTGTGTTGATGCTGGAAGGGAGCCATGCAGGCCACATAGCTGCAGCTCTGCAGATCCATGGTCATCCCCTTCTGATGCACAGGTGTCTGCATCCTCGGTTCAATTGTTTCAGATTACAGCTCAGATGCAAATTCTACTTTTATCTACCCAGGGTCCATCTGCTGTTGCTACCTCTGCAGTAGTTGAAAAGGGAAGTAAGCAATGTAAACAGAGTAGCAGGGAACAAAGGAAGAGCTCCAGCCAATCCCAGCTCAGCTCTGCTTGCAGTCTGCCTGCCAATCAGAGAGAGTTATTAATGGTGATTGACAGCTACCTCCACCCCTTCCCTCCCTGCTGACCACCAAATCAGATGATTGGCAACTGCAGGAGCTGCTGCAAGGTGAGGGCAAGAGTAGTGTGGCTGGAAATAAAACCCAGCATGCAGATCTAGGATTGGATACAGTTTGACACTCAGTAAAAGCAAATTCACACATCTTTGTATCCACCAGGGCTCTACACATGGCTAGTGATCCTGGCAGCAGCCAGGTAAGCATAATGGTAGGGGGTGCTGCCTCCCTTTCCAATTATCAGCTGGGGACCCCACAGCTGCTATCTCTCCCTGTGTGGCTTCCCCATCACCCCCCTGCCCTTGGCTACTGGCTGCTGCCTGTTATGGTTCTGCAGCGCCTCCTGACTCACAGATGTACTTTAGGGCCATTTTACATTTCTAGCCTAGTGCAGCCCACACAAGTGCATGCAGTGGCTCTGTGGGCCCTTGGTGTGCCAGATTGTAGCCTGTGGGCCACAAGATAGACAAGCCTGGTCTAAGGGGACTGTCCATGACTACATGGTAAAACTGGCACAGTAAGCCAAAAGTGCATGTTATCATCGGTTTGGAGTGTCTGCCCTGTTTTCTGGCAGCCTGACTTAAAAATGGCAGTCGCAGTGGTGAGCCACTCTGGACAGCATGCCACCTTCTACAAAGTGGAAAACTTTCAGCAGGAACAATTAAGAATACCCCATAGCTCCCAAAACACATCCTGTAAGGGGAGAGTGCCCAGTGTTCATGCTGTTCACTTCAGGGGCAGCTATGAAGGCTGAGGGTGGCCATGGATTCTCATCATTAATTCTATCATCTGAACAATTCTCACCCTAAACGTTAATTCTCATTCTATCACATGAAGAATTGTTTTTGTATTGAAATTATTGAAACACAGAAAGCAATCCACTTACATCCTGTAACAGAAACTTACCTGCCCAATGTTTTTCTACATCTGTCTGCATTTTGTCAAAACTGAGACTAGAAGCTGCTTCCACCTTCTTACTATCCATGAACTGCCCCAGCATCTGCTTTGCCTGGGGAAAAAGAGACCACAAAGGATTCTTAACACTCAGGGCTGCATTACTCAGGAATGATTTAAAAAAAAATCCTAATCACTGGGAGGAATGTGAAGGGGTTAGCATGAGTCACCAGACTCCATTTTGGGTCCTGAGACACCATTTCAGGGACCCAGGGTAGTCACATCTCACCTGTCCTCACCATCTCCAGGTTAGTCACATGGGCCCAGAAGCATCAGATGAGGTGATGCACTACATTAGGAAACAACCCTTCCCTGACCAGGTGAGGTGACCAGACATATAAGGTATACAGCCCCCGACCCTGAATTATGATTGGCTCTGTGCCCGCCTTACCCCTTTTCCTGTAGACTGTACTATAAAACCCGCTGTACTGTACCCTTCTGGGAGCTAGCTCCACGAGATCTCTGTAAGGTAATAAAGCATATATGCATTTGTGACCTCCTCTGTCTTTGTGTATCTTGGGACCACTTGGACCGACTCGGGGACTACCAGAGCTTTGTGCTCTAACAATTGGGGGCTCGTCCGGGATTCCAAGGTGAGAGCTGCGAGAAGCCAAACATCCACAGCTGGCAAACAGTCCTGTTTTGGGACCACCGGGTCTTTTGCTTCTCCTGGCCGGTAGCTAAGGGTCCCAGCTGAAAAAACTGATTTCCCGAGCAGAGGACGTCACTGGGGAACAGGTAAAACAGGGTGAGCCTGACTGGCAAATAGCCCTTGAACCTGAGAAGGGGGATTTTTTTGTTGTTGGGGTTCTGAGCAAGAGAGGGTGAGCTGACGAGCGTGAGCCCTTGAGCCCGAACCTGGGGGATTTTTGAGGTATCAGCAAGAGAGGGTGAGTCGACGGACAAGAGCCCTTGAGCTTGAACCTGGGGGGTGGGGAAGATTGTTTTCGAACTTCGAGTAAGAGGGGGTGAGCTGACGGGCAAGAGCCCCTGAACTTGAAAGTCTGTATCACGATCTCATTATGGGTCAGGGGGAAACTAAGGTAATTCCAGACAGTCCGCTGGACTGGACTTTGAAACATTGGAAGGAATTGGGAGGGAAGGGACTGGACAAGAAAAAGGCAGCTAAGCTGTGTATTCTTGAGTGGCCAAGCTGTACTCGTAGAAATTCTGCTTTGCAATGGCCCCCTACGGGCACTTTTGATATGAACAAGGTGCTTTATCTTGGGGAAATATTGTCAAATTCGTTCCCGGGGCATATGAACTATTATGACTTGATTGATTGATTGATTGATTGATTGATATTATGTCTGGTATGAAGCTGTGTGTAAGCATTTGCCCCCTAAGAGGGCCACCTCGACCATTTGTGCCTTGACCGCTTTTGCGCCTCTGGCGTATGATGATAATGAGCTTTGGGTGGCAGGACAATCTGACCAAGCACGGGGAAGGGGGGTTCCCCTGGTTTACGATCATGCGGAGGGGGGGGCTTTTGGTCCGGAACCCAACCCAACCCAGGGAGGGGAATCCCTGACCTCCCAGGCAGGAACAGAGACCGCAGAGACAGCAGGAACTGGGTGTGTTACTCTTAGCAAAACCCAGAAGGCAACCCCACCTGCCAGCGAGAACTCTGTGAAGGGAGAATCTGCCTCAAATACATTGTCTCAGTCTCTCCTGGCTGAGGGAAAAAGCTTTCCAGCAGGAGCTCAGGCTTCTGATGCCTATTGTGATCAAATTCCTGTAGTAGAAAGATGTGGAAGTAGCCTGAGGAAATCATCTCAGCAGGGATCCCTGTGTGTAGCCCCATCTACCAGTCTGTGTGTTGAGGAAGGTGAAAACAATTCTGATTGCCAAAATGTTTTACATGGAAATGAATTTACTGACTTGGTTTTTCAAACATCTAGTGCTGCAAATACCTTGGAAAAGTTTCCTGCATTTAATCTATGTTTTGAAAAGACAGTGGTAACAAAATCCAATTGCTTTCATGACGCTAAACCTGTAAGTGAACAGATAGTGCCTCAGACTACAGATGTCTCAAACATGCAAAGGGGAACAGAGCAGCTTTTACTCCTAAATGCTTTAAAAGTTTCTTGCAGTCTCCTTGTCACTTCAGGTACAACTGGCAATATGGGGAATGCAACTTTGGGAACTGAATATCAGAATCCTATTTGTAAGATGCTAACGGAAGTGTTTGGTGTAACTCTCAGAGTCCAGACTTGAAATTGTCCATGAGTAAAAATCTGAAAATTCCTATGCAAGCTAGTGTTTGGTTTCTTGCAATTTACCTGACTGATTGGGGTGGGAAAATTTACCCACCGGACTTACAGCTGCTGGCAAGGCAGACACACAGACACAGAGAATGGATCATGTTACCAGAGAGTCCAGGCTTTCTGGTCAAGGCAAAGGGTTAAATTAACCTTGGAAACAGATTGCCAGAACAAAGGGTGTAATATAAACACATAAGCACCCATCTATCAAGACAATTTAATACTGATGTTCTCTTAAGTGGTAACAATTAAATGTAACAACTATACAATCTTTGTAGTTAACAGTAATAACTGTAAACTCTTGGTAAAGTTTTGTAAATGTATTAAAATAGTAACTGGGTAAACTAAGGCAGGCAGCCTCATGCTTTTCATGGTATAATTTTACAAGTTTTTGCAGGTTTTACCTCTGTATTATATAGTTCCTAAACCTCCAACAGTTTTTCTTTTATTATTTTTTGTTTTATTGTTTGGTTTTTTTTTATAACACAAACAGGTTTTTTTTCTTTTATTATTATTTTTAGTTTGGTTTTTGGTTTTTAATAACAGGGTTTTTCCTCTTATTTTTGTTTCAGTTTTTGGTTTTTCATAACATTTTTTTCTTTTGTTATTTTTGTTTTAGTCTTTCGTTTTTGTTAAGTTTTTCCTTTTGTTATTATTTTTGCTTTGCTTTTTGCTTTTTTGCACCAACAGTTTTTGTTTTTTCTTTATTCTTTTGTTATTATTATTATTATTATTATTATTATTATTATTTTGGTTTTTTTATAACCCTTCCACATTTTTTTCTTTTGGTATTATTTTTTGCTTTGGTGTTTGGTTTTTAATAACACACTTTATGTAACAGCATGTATGGCTTTCCAATTAACAGCCTGCCAGCACTATATTTTCTTTAGCTTTGTGTTGGCCTATAATCCAATCCTTTAGTATTTTGCAAATTTGTAGTACCCCCATATTTGTTAGCTTGTTATTTTATCCTATTGTAATTGTGTTGTGGTATTTTTTTTTTTCTTATTCTTTTTCAAGATTTAAGTTCCTCCATTGCCCAGGGGTGGAGAGCAGGACAAACGGAAGACTATGTGACGGTATAGTAATAGTGGGCAATGGAGGCCTTAAGTAAACTAAGCTTCTGTACACCTAGGCTCAGCCCAGGTTTCCCATTGGACTTTTTCCAGCCTCCATTTACAGCTGGTGCATGCAGTATGTTTTGCAGGCGAAAAACATGATCCCTGAACAATAAACAGTGATCTGTTAGCAAACCCCACCACTGGATGTTCCACTCCACAAGGATGAGAAGCAGATGACAGGCACCCCTCTGCTGACAGAGGGGCTAACCAACACTCCCCCAATACCGGAGTAGAAGAAGGACCTGTAACAACTGGCAGGTTAACCAACGCGATGGCACCACTGATATTTACTGGAACTCTTTTGATGTTTGCAGCTGTACAAAGGGGGGTGCAGGGTGGATGGACCACACCACTGCCATCTCCCCCTCCCTTTTGGCCTTAATTGTTCCCTTATAGTAGACTATGCTTTTGTATATGTTCCCCTTTTATTACCCCAGGGGTGGTTTATAATTTGTGGTAACTTTTCATTTTCTTATATCCCAGCCACTTCCACTGGAGGGCCTTGCACCTTTGGCAGGCTTATATCCCTCTATGCCCTCCCATAACTGGAGCACCAATTTCTTCTGGAAAGACACAGGCGGTCGCTCCCCACTGATTGTGATAGCTGGATTGATCTCCTTTCCCGTTCTGAAGTTATAGCTTTAGCTATTTCCCTAGTAGGAACCCCTGTCCTGGCTAAAGCCGCTTATTTAGACCTACGAAAGATTGCATGTGCCTTAGATAAATCTGTTAATCTAACCTCACACATGATTGCTGCCCTTAACGATGAACAAGCCCAGCTCCGCCAGGCGGTATTACAGAACCGTCTCGCTCTGGACTATTTACTCCTTAAAACTGGACATGGATGCCATGAATTTTAGGGGCTGTGTTGTTTCAATCTCTCTGATAATTCCCAGGCTATTAAAGCAAGCCTGAAGAACCTCTGCAGAGTGGGGCAAGGTCTAACTAAGCACATCAAACAACACTGGTGGGACTGGCTTACTTCCTGGCTGCCGTCTGCCGCTTGGCTCCGCACCTTGCTCTTTTGTCTCCTTGGCATTGTATTTTTCCTGGTGGGTGGCTTATGCCTCCTCCAGTGCTGCTGTGGTCTCTTTCGGGAGATGGTCAGCACCTTGTGGAGGGGCACGAGCCCTCACCACTCTCCTCACCAGAAACTTAGGTACCTCACCCATGCCAACGAACAACAGGGCACCCCCTTCCTCGAACTGACCTCCCTAGCTCACGGGACCTCCTATGTGGAGGCCCCGTGAAAGGGGGGATTGAAGGGGTTAGCATGAGTCACCAGACTCCATTTTGGGTCCTGAGACACCATTTCAGGGACCCAGGGTAGTCACATCTCACCTGTCCTCACCATCTCCAGGTTAGTCACATGGGCCCAGAAGCATCAGATGAGGTGATGCACTACATTAGGAAACAACCCTTCCCTGACCAGGTGAGGTGACCAGACATATAAGGTATACAGCCCCCGACCCTGAATTATGATTGGCTCTGTGCCCGCCTTACCCCTTTTCCTGTAGACTGTACTATAAAACCCGCTGTACTGTACCCCTCTGGGAGCTAGCTCCACAAGATCTCTGTAAGATAATAAAGCATATATGCATTTGTGACCTCCTCTGTCTTTGTGTATTTTGGGACCACTTGGACCGACTCGGGGACTACCAGAGCTTTGTGCTCTAACAAATGTAACCAATAAGAGAAAAACTGAGTGCCAAGGATTCAGCAACCACATCTGATGATTTTGTTTCCCTGAGACATGATGGTCCTTTGTAAAGAACTGGGGATGAGTGACCAGCAGGAAGCACCTCCACATTCCTACAGCTGCTCCAGTTGGCAGCTCACAATGCCACAGGGTCTTGTAAATGTTCTTTGTTCTGACACCCAGGAACTGGACCCAAAGGAACTTCCTGATCATACTCAGGACCTCCAAAGGCCCACCTCTTGTATCTTGGGTCCTGTTGGTTTTCTGGGCCAACCTACACTTGAGCTGGAGGTGTAATTTCTAGCTTAAGTAGCTACATGTATACTACTTTAAACTGAGCAAGTGTGTGTACATTATTACCCAAACTGTAAATTACACCTCTAGCTCCATTACATAAAAGCCCACAGATAGGATACCTGCAACAGATTTTTGTCTTTTTGATACATGTATTTGTGCTAGGTTATCAGTCTGCATCAAAGTATCTGTGAGCAATGGTTTCAAATAGCATTCCCTGATCTCCAAGGGACTCAGAAAACAGACCAAACACCTAAAGGGATAAGAAGAAGGAAAGAAACAATCATTATCTGCTTTGTTTGCTAATCAGGGTACTATGTGGAAACTGCATAGTTACTGAGGCTTTATGCTTGGAAAATTGAGAATTATTAAGGAGAAGCACTGTATAACTTTCTCTGTTTTACATTGAAGAGATTGAATCTTAATCTTCACTAGTATGGTTATGGGGTACCCAGCTGTGGGTATGTGAATTGACCCAGGTTCAACAGTGTCATCTGCAAACCTAGCCAGCTCACAGTTTGTTCCTTTTTACAGATGATTAATAAATTTTTTGAACAGCACACATCTGAGCATAGATTCATAGGGAACATCACTTTTTAGCTCTCCATTATATATATATAGGTGACTGGCTAGCGTAGTGGTTAAGAGTGCCATAGTGGTTAAGAGCGACGCCCTTTGATACGGGAGACTGGGGTTCAAATCCCAGTGGGCACCTGTCTACCTTCCCAGTAGGGGTCCTTGGGCAAAAAAGACCCCCTAACGCCTCACTTGCCTACCTCAAAAATATGAGAGACACACGAACTAGGAGAGCCATGCCGGCTCGGACATCGCCCGGATTAACAAGGTCCGCGCCAGATGTTGGGGAACCAGGACAATCTGACGATAAGTGGGCTACTGGAACAAACCATGCATGGACGAGACAAGAGAACCTAGAATTGATGGAATGCTACTACAACAGCAGACCTAATGAGAGGGGATGTATGAAGGGACTATGGATGGACAAGAGACCTACATCCACACTAACTGAGAAACAGCTAGTTACCCAATGCTTCAACATAGTAAAGAGGCAGCTGCTCTCACAACTGGAGATAGACCAACTCCACATTACCTCCCAGACTCAAGAAGAAACTCCAGAAGAACAACTAGATGTGCAGCCACCACCCAAAGCTGGAACTTCACTACCACCCCCTCCATTACAGAACACAGCAGCTGATATGAGGCATAAGATCATGGATAAACTAGCTACAGTCAACCCCCAAGACCGATTACCAAGGCTCATTGGAGAACTACCATCAGATAGTATGCTAGAAGATGCCAATAGAGCCCTAATGACAATACCTACTACCACCATCACTGAAACCAATGAACTGGTATACGCTACAGCCTCTGTAATCCTGGAGATGCTTGGCTACACAATCAAAAAAAACAGCAGTACATACCCCCCCTGGAAAATGAGGTTGGAGGATAAGATCAAGGCAACCTGGAGAGAAGTTAGCCGGCTGGTGGAACTACAGAAGGGTGTAGAGATTAAGGATAAGACTCAGCTACTGAGAAAATACAAGGGCCTGACTCCATCTGAAGCCCTAGAGACTGCTAAGCAAAGGCTCACAGCACTGGCCACCAGGCTAAGGAGATACACTAGAGAAGCAGAGGCCAAAAAGATAAATGCCCTGTTCTCCAAAGAACCATCCAAGGTGTACTCCCAACTGCAGTGCAACAACACAATAACAGCAGAGCCACCAACAGCAGAAACTGAAGAGTACTGGAAGAACATCTGGGAGAAAGAGAAGACTCATAACACCAGTGCAAAGTCGCTGCAGGACCTGAGAAGAGACCACAGCAATCTCCCAGAACAGGAACCAGTCACCATCACAGTAGCCGACATTCAACAGCGGGTCAAGAACATGAAGAGCTGGACAGCACCTGGCCCGGACATGATCCACACCTACTGGCTAAAGAAACTAACAGCAGTGCATGAACGTCTAGCAGCACAGATGAACCAGCTGCTAGCAGCAGGCTCCCACCCAGACTGGCTAACACAAGGAAGGACGGTGCTGATCATGAAAGACCCCCAAAAGGGAACAGCACCATCCAACTACCGGCCAATAACCTGCCTCCCCACAACATGGAAAGTCCTATCAGGCATCATAGCCGCCAAGCTACAGGACCATATGGGCCAGTACCTGAGCACAGCTCAGAAGGGCATTGGGAACAACACCAGAGGCTCAAAACACCAGCTGCTCATAGACAGAGCAGTCGCCCAAGACTCAAGGTCTAGACAGACCAATCTGTGCGCAGCCTGGATTGACTACAGGAAAGCCTACGACTCCATGCCGCACACATGGATCTGTGAAAGTCTGGAACTATACAAAGTCAACAGGACACTAAGGACCTTCCTCAAGAACTCAATGGGACTGTGGAAGACAACACTGGAAGTCAACTCCAGACAGCTTGCACAAGTGACCATCAAGTGCGGCATATACCAAGGTGATGCGCTGTCCCCGCTGCTGTTCTGCATTGGCTTGAACCCCCTCAGCCAGATAATCACAAGGACTGGATATGGATACAAGTTCAAGAGTGGAACTACCATTAGCCACCTCCTCTACATGGATGACATCAAGCTGTATGCTAAGAATGAACGAGACATCGACTCGCTAATCCACCTGACATGGATCTACAGTGAGGATATTGGGATGTCATTCGGACTGGAGAAGTGTGGCCGGATGGTAGTAAAGAGAGGGAAGGTAGTGAAGACTGATGGGGTGGAACTACCAGCAGGCCACATAGCAGACATACAGACCAGCTACAAGTACCTTGGCATCCCACAGTCCCATGGGAACCACGATGAGGAGGCAAGGAAGACAGCAACATCCAAGTACCACCAAAGGATAAGACAGGTCCTGAAGAGCCAGCTGAATGGGAAGAACAAGATCCACGCCATCAACAGGTACGCCCTGCCAGTCATCAGATACCCTGCCGGTATAGTGAGCTGGCCAAAGGAGGACATGGAGGCTGCCGATGTGAAGACCCGGAAGCTCCTCACAATGTACGGAGGTTTCCAACCCAAGTCCAACACCCAGAGACTGTACGCCAGCCGGAAAGAAGGCGGGCGGGGTTTGGTGAGTGTCAAAGCCACTGTCCTGGATGAAACCCACAGCATCCAGGAGTACATCAGTAAGATGGCACCCAAAGATGAGCTGCTGAGAGAATGCCTGAGGCAGCAGCAGACATGGGAGGAAGATCAAGCAGAAGAAGTGCCATGGCAAGACAAGACCGTGCATGGAATGTACCATCGACAGATAGCGGAGGTGGCTGACATTGGGAAATCCTACCAGTGGCTGGAAAAGGCTGGACTAAAAGACAGCACTGAGGCACTGATCATAGCAGCACAAGAACAGGCACTGAGCACCAGATCCATTGAAGCAGGGGTCTACCACACTAGACAGGACCCAAGGTGCAGACTGTGCAGAGAGGCCTCAGAGACAGTCCAACACACAGTGGCAGGATGTAAGATGCAGGCAGGAACAGCATACACTGAACGACATAACCAAGTAGCTGGCATTGTGTACAGGAACATCTGCACAGTGTATGGGCTAGACCCTCCCAAGACCAGATGGGAGATCCCACAGAAGGTCGTGGAGAATAACAGGGCTAAGATCCTGTGGGACTTCCAGATCCAGACGGACAGGCAGGTACTGGCCAATCAACCAGACATCGTGGTAATAGACAAGGACCAGAAGACAGCGGTGGTGATAGATGTAGCAGTGCCAAGTGACAGCAACATCAGGAAGAAGGAGTATGAGAAGCTGGAGAAGTACCAGGGCCTGAAAGAGGAACTAGAACGGATGTGGAAAGTAAAGGCCAAAGTGGTCCTGGTGGTGGTAGGAGCACTGGGGGCTGTGACTCCTAAGCTGGGAGAGTGGCTCCAACAGATCCCAGGAACAACATCAGAGCTCTCTGTCCAGAAGAGTGCAGTGCTAGGAACAGCTAAGATACTGCGCAGAACCCTCAAACTCCCAGGCCTCTGGTAGAGGACCCGAGGTTGAGGATGACACATACCACCCATAGGGGGTGAGAGAGGAAATTTTTTAAAAATTTATATATATATATTATATATATTCCTCCTTTTTGTTTCACATCTTTTACCAGTTACTGATCCATGAGAGAACCTTCTCTCTTGCCCCATGACCACTTAAGAGCTTTTGGTGAGGGACCTTGTCAAAGACTTTCTGAAAGTCCAAGTACCCTATCCCTGCCCATGTGATAGTTGAACCCTCTCCCCCACCAAAGAATTCTAATACACTGATGAGGCATGATTTCCCCTCACAAAAGCTGTGTTGTCTCTTCCCAAACAATTATATTCACCTCTGCACCAGCTCTAATAATTCTGATCTTTATTGTTTCAACTAGGGATGTAAGAACCAGTTTATTTAAAAATCAATTTAAACATTACAAAAATAGAACATTTAATTGCTTAGATGCTGGGGGGGAGGTCATACTGGTCTCACTTACAGGGAACTGGGCCAAGTCCCACTGCAACTTATAGTCATCCCCCCCCAACCCTGCTGAACTACAAGATTCCCTGCCAGCAAGAGCTTCCCAGCTGCTCCCACTGGGGGTGAGGGGGGCAGCTCAGCTGCCACTCTCCTCCCACCAGAGTTTACATGATAATCAGCTATTCAAAATGTTAAAACAGCTTATTACTGTTTAAGCCAGGGGTCTCAAACTCATGGCCCATGGGCTGCATACAGCCCATAAGGTTATTTCCTGCGACCTCCAACAGCACTATCATTATTGATATTTCCAATATTGTTGTATGAAAAGGGTTCAGTGGTGCATCCCTCAGGCTAACATCCAAGTCCTCAGGTGTCCCTCGTGTTTATTTGATTTTGAGACCCCAGAAACCTCAAACACCTAACATTTTACATCCCTAGTTTCAACCAATGTGTGTGGTACTGAAGTTAGGTTTGCTGGCTTGTATTTGCCAGGATCCCATCTAGAGACTTTTTAAAAGACTGGTATCACTTTAGGTATCTTCCAGTCATCTGATACAGAGGCTAAGTTAAGTGATAGATTACATACCACATTTAGGAGTTCTGCTGTTTCATAACTGAAACCTGAGACTCTTGGGCAAATACCATGTGGTCCTCATAACTTATTACTGTTTAATTTAAATGACACACATGTGGGAAATTCCCTCTCATCCTCTTCAGTTAACACAGATTCAAATAAAATCAAAGAAACAATAAAAAACCCAACATCTCCACATTTGGCTTTTATGCAATAGCCTGGTCTCCTTAAGTGCCTGTTTAGCAGCTCAGTCATCCAGTGCCACAACTGATCTATTTGGCAGAGTTCCAGTATCTGATGCACTTTAATAAAAGAAAAAAAATTGTTTTTTTGTCATTAGTTAGTTCTCTCAAATCTTCACTTCCATTCCTTTGAACAATGGGTCAGCCTTTGCTCCTTGCTCCCACTGGTCCATTTTGTTTCTGGGCTGGGGCTGGGAAGAGGAGGGATTTACAGCAATAATCCATGACAGTGTGGGCACAGGAGAAACTGGAAGCCCCAGTCATCTGCAGCCAATGTCTAATTTGTAATGAAAGAGATGCCAGGGATCAAATGTCATGCAAGCAGCAGGACCAAGGCTGGATTAATGCACAGGCTATAAGGCCTGAAATCCCAGGCCCTGGCCTCATGAGGGGCCCTGTACTCCAATCCTATGGCCCTTACCAGATCTGGCCCCTTCCTCCAGCAGCCACCACAGTACCAAAGGAGTGCAAAGTACATTTCCCTGCATTTATTTTCCTCCTATTCTAAAAGTGCCACATCTTCAAAGTGCCTGTCTTAAATAACAATCAATTGATTAAACAATATTTAAGCAAAATAACCAGGCCAGTAAGCTGAAAGTCAGACACCCTAAGCAAGAAACCACATCAGCAAACTGAAACCTAAGGCAAAGTCAGCTAAACACTGAGAAAACACAGTTTGTGGTTAAGACACATCCGCCTTAGGCCTTGAACCTTAAAAGGAATAAAATTCTAACAATTTGACAGAAAAGGAATAAAACCCTAACAATCTGACAGGAAAGGAAACAAACCCTAACAATTTAGCATGCATAAAAAGGGGGACAGCTCACCAACCCGGTGGCACGCACCCTCTGAAAACCTGACTGTGGGTGATCTTCGGAGCTGACTTAAAGGCTATGTCTACACACACATTGTTATTTTGAAATAAGGATTTCGAAATGAGTTATTTCAAAATAAAATCCTTATTTCGAAATAAGTTAATTCGAATCAACAAAATGTTAATTCGAATTAAGGGAAAGCCTACAATCCAAACGGCTGTTATTTAGGAAGGGATATTTCAAAATAAAGCCATTTGGACCTGTTGTTTCGAAACAGTTCTTTTGAAACAACAGGTCTACACAGTGTAGTTTTGAAAGAACAGGTCTAAACGGCTTTATTTCGAAATATCCCTTCCGAAATAACAGCTGTTTCGAGGGGGGGCAGGTTTTACTTTTTCGAAATGATGATTCTTATTTTGAAAGGACGGGATCCGTCCTTTTGAAATAAGAAAACGTCGTGTAGACCTAATTTCTTTTATTTCAAAACAAGTGTTATTTTGAAATAGAAGTGCCGTGTAGACATAGCCAAAGAGATTACCGTCAACCTAAACCAAAAGACCCAGCTTTTGTGGAGCAGGCATAGCTTTCATGGACTGGGTAAGAATATAGTCTAAATAAAATAGAAACTAAACAAGCTGAACAGGAGAGAGATAGAAATAAAATAGGAGATAGGAACTAAACACAGTCAAATAGGGAACTAAATAGAAATCGACCTGGCCAGTATTAGCTTAACGCAGTAATTTTACTAATCTTTTACTTTTACCTTGGAACTGTCATAGACCAATACTTCTGACTGTTATATACTTAAGCATTTTCTTGTCTGTAATTCCTCATACTGTCAATAAAGAGGAAAATGACTGTTACTAGTCTTGTCCTTCCTCGCACTCACAATTATCCTCTTATAGAAAGCCCTTTTGGGGTCACACACAGAGGATCAAAAATCTCTGTTACCCAAATCAAGACCGCCCCCCTGCTGACAAGGGCAACAATACTGTCTCTTTCCCAGGACCCAGAAATTCGTAGGGTCTCCCCCCTCCAGTTCCTGGTCCAAACCCAAACCTGGAAAAGGGCAAGTTGGCAGGGTCTCCATAGGTGGGCATGCATGGCGTAGTCGGCAGGATACTGATCCCTTGGGAGTTTGGTAATTCAGGAATTTTGGGAATTAATTTATCGGGAATTCTGTTATAGGTATTTTGTTTGCTTGTTGTCATCTAATTTGTCCTCTTGTCCTGTGTTGAAGTTTATAAGTAACACTACTATGTATAGTAACACCCATTAATAGACGATTATTTAGATAATTAGAATCTGATATAGCAAATATAAACAGACGTCTCAAGTTGATGAATGATCCAGGATGCTGACTTTAGGTTTTATAGGCGGCCTGGAGGATCCTCAGCTTTGAGGATCTCTGGAAATTCTGTACAGGACTGCTTACATAGGGTTAGGAGGTAAGATAAGTTAGGTTAAGTATTTAGTGTTAATTAGGAGTCTAGTATTTACTGTGTTAAATAAAAGGAAAATAAAATAATCATGAAAGGAGATCAGGTCATGCAGATGATACTCTCCGCCCCTCATGGCACTGCTGCCAATTGTCCTTATAAAGAACCAAATCCACATAGACACCCCTATGATGTGATCAGACATTTGGTATGGCATGCTCCTCCAAATGGTAATTGGGACATACAAGCAAACATCACGGCAGCAGCAAGTAATCTAGAAAAAGAGGTAATGGTGTATGTACATCTTAAAACTAATTAATCCCTCTACAATTTGTGGATTTGGAATATAATGGGATCCCTTGGCTATTAGACACTGGAGCAGAAATATCAGTGATATGCACACAACCTGTGCATGAATCAATAGATACCTTAATATCTCAAGGTGTAGGAAAATAACAGCTACCTGTACATAATATAGTAGTAGAAGGAGAGGAACACAGAGTAATATATGGTAAGAGTTTTCCATTTAACATTTTAGGTTTAAATGATATAAGTAAGTTTAAGATAAGCACTAAAGTTTTTGTGATTTAGCTGGTATTATAAGAGATAGACATTTTAGGGCTGGAAGTATTAATTTAGTACAGTTAAGTACTATTAGACCAATGATTGAAGTAGATATGGATAACCTAAAAGGAAACCCCCCCTTCTTATAGACTGAAAGGGGACATGGAAAAGCAAGCTCAAAATTGATAGAAGTTTTGAATAATGAAGGGAGATTAGTTGAGGTTTCCTGGAGCAACTGGGTAAACCCAGTTTGGGTGGTAAAGAAAAGGAATGGGGAAGACAGGTTGGTAGTCGATGCAGGCGACTTAACCAGCTTACTTGACCCCGGGCATCTGATTTTCCACCCTAAAATATAATAATTTGGTTACAACAACAACAAAGACAAAAAAGGGTGCTGTATGTCTTTG
>ML682330.1:982789-1021627 GCA_007922195.1 Podocnemis expansa
CCTGGGCACCCGAATGACAAAAAAAAAAAAAAAAAAAAAAAATATCTGGCCCAGTGAGCACACACCTAGGCAGTTCTTGTGTTGTTGTCAGTATAGCAACTGCTTAATTTTATGACTGTGTGTTTAAGAGTTAATTTTACTTTTCTGTAAACGGAACTTGCAAGCAAAACCACAGCTATCTTATTAGACATCTGTGACAGTCTGAAAGACTTGCTGTAGGAACAAAACAAAAAACAAAACAAAACAAAACAAAACAAAACAAAACAAAACAAAACAAAACAAAACAACAACAACAACAAACAAACCCTGAAACTGCTTATGTTAAAGGATTGGGAAGTGTTAGTAGTAACTGCCCTGTATCCCTAATAAAGAAAATTTGCCACCACCGAGGTGCTTGGGTCTCCTTCACCTTATTTCCCCTGTGAAGCAAAGGAGAATTCATTTCCAAGTGTAGAACAAGAAAATTGGGGAGAAGTTCATTTTTAGTCTAAGGGATTGTTTTAAGCAGTACACTAACCCCCTTCCCAAGGGGTACGAAAATGTTCTTTTTGTCTTTCAGAATCTTGAGGAACTAAAGAAGAATCCATGAAGCTATCGTTGCAACTAATTGGGGTTTATGTTTTGTGTTCTATGGTATATGTCTTGTTGTGTGTTGTAAAGTTTTGTTTGTTTTTAAAATAAGGTAAACATGTGCACATTGTGTAAAACCCTAATAACTAAGTTATAAAAGAAACATGACCAAAATTGTTGTCCCTAAAAGTTTTTACAGCTATTCTAATGGAAAAAGGGCCCATTTCCTGAGGAATTATCTGTAAACACAAGGGGCAAATGAAAGTATTTAATTGCTGTACAGTTAAGTAAAATTATAAATGAGAAATGTGGGGTTTCTATCAAGATTTAACTGCTTCTGAAAGGTATAAATGAAATTTTGTATAATTGCGTAACAAAACTTAAGCGTGTGCAAGTCATGTTAAGCAACAAAAACAGAGTTGCTTAGGTTTATTTTATGTATTTAATAGTATTTAATATGTTTGTTTATTTTAATATCTCAGGAACACAAAACATAATTTTGGTAGAGGCAAGTAGAATCAAAATAAAGAAGAAATTTTAAATTAGGAAGGTCAAAATTAAAAGTGGAAAAATTTGATCCTGAACTGGTAAACGTCACAAAGCCAGGTACTAAGTATATATCAAAAGAAACTAAAAGGAAAATTTCTGGTGTGCTTTAGCAGTCAAAAAACCAGTAATGCTGTGTTCTCAAAGTTAAATAGCTTTCCCAAACTAAGTGCATAGGGAAGGGGCATTCGCTATACAATACCAAGCAACCGAAACAGCTAAGTAACTAGTTGAAATAAAGTATTCACACGTTACCAAAGTAGAATTTTTCCCACCAAAACTTATGGTACCTAAGTAACAAAATGGTAAAAACTAAGTTAAATTATTGTATAATGGTACTAATTAAAAGCTACCAAAATCTCATACTTTTGGATGGTCGGGATGCTAAAAGCAAAAAGTGTCCCCTGTTTTAAATGTGATCTGTCCAAACATAATAAGGGTACCTGAAAGCAAGTGTATCAATAGGATTTATCTATTTGCAGCATGTAATCCTACAGGTAGTAAATACTATGGTAAAGAAATCCTGATCTAAAAAACCTGCACAGCCTAAAGTCAGAACATTACAGTAAAACCTGGGGGTGTAACCTTATGAAATTAGGGGTTACCTGAATCCCAAAAAGTAAGGGCTTGGCTACAACAGGTGGAAGCTGACAACCAGCTTAAAACATGATGACCAAAAAAAAAAAAATTGTAAAGTTTGTAAACAAGTACAAAAAAATGAAAAAGAACCTTTATAAGAAAAAGGCATACAATAAAAGGTAAACAGAAAACATACCCATTTCAGTTTAAAATAGTAAAATTCAAAAGCAAAATGTGACAAAATAATGTAAAGTTAAATCTTTGCTTTGTTATCCACAAAGCGCTGTGATGTTTAAATCAGCAATGAAACTGGTAAAGCAAGCCTTGCTTTACAACTAAGCAATGACAATTGTACAATGAAAAATTAAATTGTAGTAACATGTATAGATTTAAATTGTGATAAGCAGGTGTGAACTCCAAAAGAAGTAAAAGCAAGACCACCATGGATATCAGCTTTGTACCCAAAGAACTGATGTAGGTGACGCTGCTCAACCACAAAGACAAGGAAAAGTGCAAGTGTACGTCAACAGGCACCTGAACACTGAAGAATGCCACAATATCCTGTGCAAAAGCTGTATGTGAAGAAACAGTGCATGCTGACTCAGTGAAACACACAAAAAAAGAAGTTTGTGGTTTATATACAAAGACATCGTTTCCTGTTAAATGAAATTGAATAATGCTGAAGATAAAACAAAAGCCCCCTTTTTTAACTTGTATATAAGAACTTTGAAGTTACAAAAAATGAAAATGGTTACTTTCAGTAAAAAGTGTTTAAAGTAATTGTACAGTTAAAAAGAAATGTATTGTAAAATTATTTGAAAAGTTATCTTCAAAGTGTAGTTAAAAATTCCACCTGGCTTCATTACCAAGAAACAGTGTGTGCACTGGTAAATGGGAAATGTTGTAATTACATACCAGATACTGGCTTAATTCACCCGTTTTCTATGTATTAATTATAGGAATGATAGTAGTAATTGCAATTGTTATTACTTGCTTATGCAGAACTCATATATATCACAGCTATTGGCCTTGAATAATAAGGAGTGGTAGACACATTGTAATGCAAATTGGAAGATACCTACCCAGGCTAGCGGAAACTTCTTACGGGCCCTTCGGGACCCTTGAACCTTCCGCCTTCGTGAGAGAGGGGATGCCTGTCTTAAATAACAATCAGTTGATTAAACAATATTTAATCAAAATAACCAGGCCAGTAAGCTGAAAGTCAGACACCCTAAGAAAGAAACCACCTCAGCAAACTGAAACCTAAGGCACAGTCAGCTAAACACTAAAAACGCCGTTTGTGGTTAAGAGGCATCTGCCTTAGGCCTTGAACCTTAAAAGGAATAAAACCCTAACAATTTGACAAGAAAGGAAACAAACCCTAACAATTTTGCATGCATAAAAAGGGGGCTAGCTCACCAACCCAGTGGTGAGCGAGCTGACTTAAAGAGATTACGGTCAACCTAAACCAAAAGACCCAGCTTTTGGGGAACAGGCACGGCTCTCACGGACTGGGTAAGAATATAGACTGAATAAAATAGAAACTAAACAAGCTGAACAGGAGAGAGATAGAAATAAAATAGGAGATAGGAACTAAACACAGTCAAATAGGGAACTAAATAGAAATCGACCTGGCCAGTATTATCTTGACGCTGTAATTTTACTAATCTTTTGCTTTTACCTTGGAACTGTCATAGACCAATACTTCTGACTGTCATATACGTAAGCATTTTCTTGTCTGTAATTCCTCACACTGTCAATAAAGAGGAAAATGACTGTTACGTGTCTTGTTCTTCCTCACACTCACAATTATCCTCTTATAGAAAGCCCTTTTGGGGTCACACACAGAGGATCAAAAATCTCTGTTACCCAAATCAAGACCGCCCCCCCTGCTGACAAGGATGACAATACTGTCTCTTTCCCAGGACCCAGAAATTCGTAGGGTCTCCCCCCTCCAGTTCCTGGTCCAAACCCAAACCTGGGAATGGGCAAGTTGGCAGGGTCTCCATAGGTGGGCATGCACAAAGCATCTGACAAAGTGGGATTTTCACCCACAAAAGCTCAAATAATAAATAAATTTGTTAGTCTTTAAAAGTGCCATAGGACTCCTTATTTGTTTTGCTGAACTAGACTAACACAGCTGCCCCTTTAGAACAGGCCATCTGGTTCATATATATAAAATATATACTTAACAGAGCCAGAGCTGTCACTGCCCCCAACCATGAGTCAAGGGAAGCTCACCCCCTGCAAAAGGCTTTTCCCTAGGCTGACTGTTTCCCCGCCTGCACTTAAAGCTTTTCTCAACCCTGCCTTAACAAGCCTGTCAGCTGCTCCCCATTAGGTCACCTCTGCTGGGTGTTCATAGTCTACTTAGGGGCTGTAGTGGCAGGGGGCTGAACCAGTTATTATTTCAGGCACACTTGCATGATTGCTTGGAGTCCAGCTCATGAGTTTTTAGCTTTTGAGTCTGGCAAGGCTGTTGAAGTTTGAAATGCTTTGGTAGGTGACTTCTGTCAGTAACAGAAAGTAGTAGAGCTTGCAATATAGGCAATGGAGAGGGAGATGCTCAGAGGTTTTGGCAAGATATTGAAGGACCTAGTAGCCGTAAATTGCTGGATAGCTATTCTAACCAGGGTCCACACTAGAGAAACTTCCTGTGAGCTACAGTTGAAGCAAGTGAACTCCATGGCTGTGTTCACCCAGCACTCTTATTTCGAAACAACAGAGGTTGTTTCGAAATAAGAAATACCCTGTTCACATGACGCACGGTTGTTTCGAAACAACGGCATTGTTTCGAAACAACTTAAACCCCATTTGGGGGCAAAACAACATTGTTTCAAAACAGTTGTTTCGAAACAATGCAGTCCGAACATGTTGTTTCGAAACAACAGTGACTTGTTTCAAAATTACTGTTGCCTGAAACTGCTATTTCGCTTTGAGCTTTTTTTCTTAATTCAAATTAACAAACTGTTAATTCGAATTAAGTTATTTCGAAATAAGGCATTATTTCAATACAAGTTGTTTTGACACAACTTGTATCGAAATAATGCCTGTGTGTGAACACAGCCCATGTCTGCCCAACCAACTATGGCAGCTGTTTCAGTTACTGAAGCAAAATGCAGAATTCTCTCTAATGTAGTGTTATGGAAAATTTATAACGGTCTGTCTGCATCTTAATAAAAATAAGACTAACAATAAGACTAACATAGACTGGGAATAAAAACTAATAGTGTAGTAGGCAAAAACAATGCAGGATAGCCAAGTAATAAAGCAAGGCTCTGTGAAAACTGCCAACTCGCCAGCAATACAAAGAGCAGTTGCAAGAGAGATAAGTAGGCAAGGACATGACCATGAAGGATATACAAAGAACTACTGAAGGGAAAGCCTTGTGGTTATCTTGTAACATATGTATGGTGATGCAAGTTGTTTATTACACAGTATATAAGCTATAGCTTTGACACTAGGGGGGTGGGAAGCTTACTAGTTCTGTTGGGACTCTGTAACTTTCCCCTTCTTGTACAAGAATAAAAATCTTTTCAACCACTACCCTGTGGTGTCTGGTACTGATAGGCCCACCTAGGCATCCGAAATGGGAGTTTTCCCATAACAGTAGCTGGAGTAGTGACAAATGCTGCAAAGGCGATCTTGACGCACAACACCATAGAACCAGGATGAAAATAATAATAATAATAAAAAAAAAAAAAGTAAAAAGAAAATTGAAATATTGGGGTCAAAACTAGGTTTGCGTACCACTGATTAGCTGATTGAAGTGGTCCAGATATGTTTTAGTAAAATAATCCTTTTTTTAAAAATATCTCTGTGTATAAAAAAAGAAAATATGGAAGTCTGAAAAAATTAAACAAAGCTGAATTGGGGGGGAATGTACCTCAGAAATCCCTTTACCAAATGACCCCAAATTTGTCTTATAAATTCTACCCCAGTCCTAATGTGACATAACCATTGTCAAGCCAACCATATGCATTCAGGGATTTTTAGAATACTGTGAAATTTTGTCTTCACATGGAAATTTGGCTCAGCCTATTGCCTTTAAGCAAGGAGTCTTGTGGCACTTAAAGACTAACAGGTTAATTTATCATTATTTATTGTTAGTTAGTCTTTAAGTGCCACAAGACTTCTTGCCTTTTTTTTTTTTTTTTTTTTTTTTTTTTTTTGCTTTACTAGACTAACATGGCTGCCCCTTTGGAACTTGCCTTTAAGGAAGCTGTAATCAGATGTGTACCCCCACACCAGCCCTGACAGGTTAGATGAGGTCTATGAGATGGTGGGCCAAGTTAATTAAGAATGGGACAGTGCTACTAACTAAGGAGGCTGAAAGTAGAGAGAGGCAGAAGAGAAAGAAGGCTGCAGTTACTTCCTGGGATGAGAGAAGGTGTCAGGGACAAGGAAGGAGTCCAGGGAAACAGTAAACACTGAGATCCTGCCCTGGAGTAAGGAGTTCAGCAAGATGGTGATGTAGCTGCACCCAGTGTAGTAAACTCCAAAGATAAACCCATCTGAAGCAAGGAAAGATAAGAGAGGCTGGGCAGAAAGGAAAGAAGGGAAATAGCAACAGAGAGGGGAAATGAGGGCTTGGATTGCTGGTTATAGGGTCCCTGGGCTGAAAGCTGCATTACTGGGTGGGCCTTGGTTCCCCTGTCAGCCACAGGGGCTGAATGCCATCCAGAGAAGGTATCTGAATAGTGGTTTTACTGGACTTTGTAAGCCCTGGGGGAAAGAGGGATGAGTTAGCAGAAGAGAGACAACAGCAGAGTGAACAGAGGAGAAGGAGGCCCCTGATGGAGTAAGAGTTACTTTCCCAGATGTAGTTCCAAAGGGGTATTCATGTTAGTTTAGTCCAGGAAATAAAGAAACAAGGAGTCTGGTGGCCCTTTTAAAGACTAATGAATTTATTTATCACATCAGCTTCATGAAAACTCATGCAATAAATCAATGTGCTAGTCTTTAAAGGTGCCATCAGACTCCTTGTTCGTTTCTCAGCCCTAGACACAAAAAGTATGTCTACACTATGGGCTTAAGTTGACTGAAAAGGCCCTTCAGTTGATTTCAGCAAAGCCCAGTCTATATTCAGAAATTATTAAGTTGACTTAAGCAATTGCTTAGATCGACTAAATAACTCCTACCCTGTAAGTCAACTTTAAAGGGCAGGGCCGGCCCCCTTTTCCACCCCAGGGCGTGATCAGGCTGCAGGGTCCCAATCTGGTCCCAAGGGACCTGATCCAGCTCCTGCCATGTGGTGAGGAGCTAGGGGCAATGTTCCCTCTAATTATTCATAGGCTGTGAGCGCAAAAAAATTTCTCTGTGTGTGCAAAAAAACTTCTTTGTGGGCACCAATATTAGCACTATCGAATTTTTTTGTGCGCACTTTATTTTGTCGTGTGCGCAGGTTTCATGACCTGTGTGCATGCGCACATTCGCACAGCTTAGAGGGAACAGTGGGCTGGATCCAGTTCCAAGGCCTGCCTGCGGGGCAAACAGCTTGGAGCCTGGTCAGTTTCACAGACACTGAGCATGTGAAACTGACCATGCTCCAAGCTGCTTGCACCACAGCACCAGTAGCTGGGGGGCAGATCAGGCTCCCAGCCAGCTTGTCGTGCCCTCAGACTATGGCCAGCAGCTGGAGCCCAGATCAGGCTCTCAGTCCCTCCCTGTAGGCTGCAGGAACTGCCAGCTGGTTCCCACAGCTTGCAGAAAGGGGCTAGGGGCCTGATCTGGCTCCCAATCCCTTGTCAGGGGTGACAGGAGCCACCTTCCAGCCACTGCTGCCTGCTGCAAAGGGTTGGGAGCTGGATTAGCTCCCAGGGCCAGATCTGGCTCCAGAAGCTGGACTGGGGTGGGGAATAGGGAAGGGGGTGGTATTCCCTCTAAGCTGCGCTAGTGGGCAGGGGTGCAGTGGCCCCCCCCTCACCAGCGCAGTGAGCATGTGGGACAGCGCGGGCAGCCCTGCCTCTCCCCAGCCCGGAGGAGCCCCATGTGTCTTCTGTCTCAGCTCCGGCAGTCAGCCTGTGCTGCCTGCTGGAGCAGTGAGAGCTGATGGACCCTCCCTCCTGCTGCACATAGCCCGGGAAGGAGCAGAGGGGGAGGGAAATTTAAATCTCTCCCTCTCCTCTGCACCAGGCTACTTGTGCAGAGATGGTGGCATCTTTGGGGCCTGTGTGGGCCCCAGCAGGTGAGCAGCCCTGAGCCTGGGCAAGAGGGGGAACCCTGAGAGATGGCAGGGTTAAATCGTGGGGCTCCCAGAGGCAGCCATGTAGTGGCCACAGGGACATATGGTTCTCTGTGGGGGCAGGGGATGGGATTTGGGCTGCAGGCAAAGGAACTAGGCTGGAATTGGAGGAGGACTTAGGACTTGAAAGACCCAAGCAAAATTGTATTGAGCCATTTAGCATCTCTATCAAGGGTGAATGATTTGCTTGTCACTTGCTAAAAGGCTCCTGAAAGAAAAGCGATCCTTTAAAATAAGCAAAAACAAGTTGGGTTAATTAGATTTATTTTATTTTCTGTGAGAGCTTCTAATGCAATCAGTTTGTCAAGGTGGGGCTTTACAATGTAACTTTGTATAGACTCCTGTGATGGAAGGAAACAAATCCTAATGATTAGGAAAATGAAATGAAAAACTGAAAGGATAAAAAGTCATTTAAGGCAGAAGGAAAAAAAATATTGCCAGTGGTGTAATAATTTTTAAAAAAGAGACTTTGTATTTCTATTTCCCCAAAAATGTGTTAGAAAAATAATCATTTTCTTTCACAAATCCATTTATGCTCTTGCTTCTTGCAGCTTTGATAAGGTTTGCTTTACCTGTCAAAAATTAAAAATTATTAAACAACCTTTATTATATTCCACTACCAGAGACACAAATTGCAATTGTACCTCATTTTGCTTATTTTAATTCTAAGAGTATTTACACTCCAGGCATACTAATTATAGCCTCCCTTTTATTGTTGAAAATGATTTGGATTAAAAAAAACCCATAAACTCCAAAACTGAGATGTTAGAGACACTTTATATTAAAGGAAGATACTCACAGTGTTTTAAAGTTTCCTGTATGCCTAATCAATTTTTTGTCATTCACTTAGGGGATTGTTGTCCCATATTTAGCTTTTGAGAGGTATGATTGGGCATGATAATGTAACAGACTCTAACCTAGCTCTGTTTGATGCAAAGTCTTTAGGCACAAAAATGGCCCTGGTTACAGAGATGTGATGCTGTGAGAAACTGTCTTGAAACATGTTTTCTGCCTTTGCCACCTTTAAAAGTTTTGAATTTCTCAGATAACTTTACTGAAGGTGTTGCCCCGAGGGAATCTGGGAAGCAGTTGCTACCTTGTGATTGTGATTTGCAATGCATGGTAATTTAATATGTTTACTGAGGGCAGAATAGGTCTATCTTCAAGGTTGATAGCTAGATATTAAATACAATCCCCATAACATGTCAGTCTCACGATCAAATGTGAAGCTACCTACTTAATTTCAATCTACGTTTTGGACTTTTAGGGCCTGATCCACTTTGAATCCCTTTTACCCCAGCTGGGCAGCATAACAGGGACTTTAACACGGCTGCCCCTTTGGAATTTGTCTAGTAAAGCAAAAAAAGCAAGGAGTCTTGTGGCACTTAAAGACTAAGAGATTTATTTTTTGCATGAGCTTTTGTGGGAGAAAATCCCACTTTGTCTATGTATGTATTCTGGAAATCTGACAAAGACAGGCAACAAAAACTGAGAGGTGTAGATGATGGTAGAGGCTAGACAGGCAGCAAGTTTCATTGTTTCACATTTGTTTAGTAAATTAATAAAACTACAGTACATCAATTTAACATTTTTATTGAAGTTTGAATGAAAAGACATCTATGAATTACTTTTAAATTAAGATACTTAGGCAAGCTGATACTTTCAGCACCAAAAAACTGTTGCCAAGGCCTCATAAGTTGTTGCTCAGTAAATACCATAACTTGCTCAGCTGCATCATCAGCTTAGAGGGAACATTCCAATGCAGACATACCCTGAAGTAAACTTAAGTTTAAGTTGACTTCTATGGGCCTCTTCCAGTGTAGACATAGCCAAAGAGGTGGACTTGTGCAAGGGAGAGTGTCATTCTGTAACTGGAATGTTTGTATGTGGGCTGGCTTGTAGCTTGTATCAACTACGAGTAATATTCAGAGTCCAATAGAAAGGCTAATAATGTTTGAATTATTTGGTTTGAAGCTGGGGCTGTATGCTGAATGAGCTTAGGCCAGTCTTGCAATATACTGTAATCAGTATAAGTTTTCTGTGGAAATTTCAGCTAGTTTTCTTTCTTCACTTGGGCTAAAAAGAATTATAAGAACGAACAGTTAAAAATTAGGACATTTATGGTGAAGGAGTCAGTAACTTAAGAATCTCTTAACTAAATGCTCCAAATTTGCACCACCAAATCTGTTCCTGCCTCTGATACCTCTCAACAATTTTCAAGATTATCCACTTGTCCACAGACGTTTGACAGCACTTTTAAAAGCAGGGATTTAACAGAAACTTCAGTGCAATCCTCACTACAAAAGTTATTCCCATTCTTCTACAAATAAAAGGTCATATTCTACCCTTGTCTTTGCACAAACCTTCCGCTGATCTTACTGGAGGATTTACTGTGTATTGAGGAGACTAGTAATCCTAAACTGATACTACAAGCCATAATTAAAAGTAGAGTTTTGCCTTTTGAACAGGATGACTTTGATATTCCATCTGAAGGCCTTAACGAAGGGAGAGGTTCACTCCTGTGAACTGAGAGGTTTGAGGTTTCCCTCCTGTGGGTGTCATAAAGTACACAACTGTAGGAGGAAATGTGGGTCTCAGGTGAATAAACAGTATTCCCTGAGGCTTTCTACCTTTCAACCTCCTAAAATCTCCAAATGAGAACACTGAACCAAAACATCTTTATAAATTCACAAGAGAGGAAAAGAATGGCTGGAAGATGCCCCAGATTTTGGGCCACTGAACCCTCCTTCTTTTGACAGCTGAAATATGAAATATGATCATTTAAGGGCTGGATTTTCCAAAGCTCCTGATTAACCTTATAGAGCATGTTTCGCTGAAAGTCTGTGGGTGTTAATGTGGTATAGTAACACACAATGTTATCTGCAGCCAAGAGGTCACATCTATATGGGATCACAGATGCCTGGGATGCCATTATCAGGAAGGTGTACACAGAGCGGGATATACCCCTGTATGGACCGTAGGTACGGTCCATTCCTCCCCTCTCTCCTTCCCACATCACAAGAACCCCAGTTCTACCCCCGGATGATCTACTGGAAACTGGGGACCCACACAACATCTTCACTTTGGTTTATCACCTTCAGGGTCACCCACGGTGCCCAGGGGCTGACAAAGTATGACCAGGGACACCTATTCTGCAGGGAAACACCTTGCCGTGTTCCATACATTGGGAAACAGTGTTGGGCCTACCCCTTCAAGTGCCCTCACATGCACTACTCCTTTGAGTGCCCTTGCACACATAGTACCGATCTCCGCTGCCTTGGGGATGGCCATCTATGTTAGACGAAGGCCCCTCATTCTTGGGCACTTATATAGCCTATGCCCTTCGATCTTCCCCTGGCAGGGCGCAACACTCAACCCTTTCCCCCCTCTTCTTTCTGCCCTGCCCACCTGCGTGACTACCCACTATACCCAGCGCAGCCCCTAGGGCCATCACTCCCTCCCCACATGCACTGGCAGCGTCTGGCATATTTGCGGTCTCCTCTCACCTTTCTCAAGGACCCTGTTGACACCACTGCTGTTCCCATGGTGTGATATGCAAAGAACCCCCTTCCTAGGCAACACATGACGGTTTCAGCAGTTCTCTCGCCCTTCTCTTCCCTGCCTAGGGCCTCTCCTCCTACCCCCCCTGGGCGGGGACTCCATTTGGTTCTCTGATGCCAGGGCGTCCCTCGAACTGGTGACTGCTTGACTTAGGCTCCCTTCTCAAGCCTAGAAGGACCTCCCTGGATACCTTTCTCTCAATACCATGTCTTAGAATGCCTCCTTGACAACTCTGGCAGGCAAAATGGTAGAGCTATCCTCCAGACAAACACCATAGGTATTGAGTCTGGAGGTCGCCTCCTGGCTGTCCTGCATTCCTCTCGGTTGCCTAGGGACTCACTGGACAATAGTGAGAGCTTCATTCCACTTTCCCCACACTCTAGTAAGAGCTTCAAATGGCAAATCCAGCAGGTCTAGACTGGGGGTGGGGGCTCCCTATATTCTAGCAGCCTATAGGCCTCCCTGTCAATTGCCAGGCTACATTGTATCCAATATTCTCCGTACCTCTCCTGTGAGAGCCAGTCATAGGGCCAATTCGGTTGAATCATGTGCTTCCAAGCTTTGAGGTCATTAATTCACACCAAAGACCTGCCCTGCTTGACCAGACCCCATAGGCCGTGGGCTGTGTTTCGTGGCCTTCTCAGCCAACCCCAAGCCACCTCATGGTTATACCCTTACTTTCCCTTCTCTCAGAAGGCCTGCGTAGCAGCACTCTCCATGATGGCCATTGTCCTTCTCCCTTTGCTTCACATGCAACTAACAGCCACCAACCAGTCCATGGCTGGGTGGCTCCTGGAAGCTTGAGGTGCTCTGTGCCTTCTTATATCCCATCAAGATGCACCTACTCGGCTAGCCCTCCTGCTAGCCTTTGATGTTCTCGTGCGCGTCCCCTTGCACATCCATAGAACACGTACTAGCCCAACTTATCTGCCAGTTACTGTCTGAGTTCCTTTTAGGCAGAGCACCCATGCAGTCTCATCCAAGATTGCTTTCCCTTCCCCAACCCAGGTGACCTGGCCTGACCCTTATTCTTCGGTCTCGGTGGGTCCAGGCCTACCCCATCCTGGTGGACTCTCAGCCCTTCCCCTCCGGGCCGTCAGGCCTGCTTGCCATTTTTTTTCCCTCAGCAAGTGTCTTGCTGGAGGGTCTGCTTCACGGGGCTTGTCGTTGTGCTGAAGGCAGAAGTACCAACTCCATCAGCGATCCGTAAGCATGGATAGTAGTCACTTAATACTGAATGCATCCGAGCAGCGCTTGAAGAAGAACGGTGGGTTACCTACAGTAACCGTCCTTCTTCAAGATGGGCTGCTCGCATCCATTCAGGTCTCTCCCCTCCGTCCCCGCTTCTGGAGTTGGCGACTCCTAGGAACTGAGGAGGGGGTGGGGAGGCGGACATATATGTAGCCTCGTGTGGTTCAGTGGCTGCCTCCCCTCTTCTGACAGGCTAGGACAAAAGTTTTTCCGGCCAATCTGGCACTCCGGCATGTAGACACCTAATACTGAATGGATCCAAGCAGCCCATCTCGAAGAAGGACGGTTACTGTAGGTAACCCACCATTTTCTCCTCTGCCAGCCCCACTCAGGCAAATTCAAGCAGGCAAATGGGTGGAGGTTGTTTCCCCTTCTACCAACCCCAGAACAGCTAAATTCAGGTGGGTGGGGAGTGTTTTCCCCTATGCCAGCACCACCGCAGCCAAACTTGAGTGAGCAGATAGACAGGGGGGGTTTCTCCCTCTGCCGACCCCAGCACAGCTAAATTCAGGTGGACGCAGGGTGTTTCCCCCTCTGCCAACCCCAGCATGGTCAAATTTGAGCAGGGGGTGGGGAGAGTGTTTCCCCCACCACCAGTCCCAACGCTGCCCCCAGGGCCAGGCAGGGGGCTGCTTATTTACGGTCCTGTGAAGGGCTCTGACCAACCTGTTTGCAGCCTGTCGGATGTGGCTGCTCTCCTCCCCTCTTGGCTTGGGGAGCCATGCAGCCCCCTCTTTTTAAAACAAAAACAAACAAAAAAAAATCTTCTAAAACAATTTAATTTTATTTAAAAAAAAACCCTAAAACCATTGTACAGAATTTAATTTCACTTAAATTTAATTCAATTTTAATAAATCAAACTACAGTTAATTTATTTCAATTAACATCAATTTGAATTCAATAAATGAAATTTTAATTACATTTTAATTAAATTAACTGGTTGTCCTTCAGGATTTGACAAAGTATTTTTTTTGTCCTCAAACCAAAAAAGAGTGGGAACCACTGATTTATAATGTAAAATTTTAAGTGTGTTTGTTTACTTTGTGTCTTTTTGATGATTTTGCCATCTTGAATGGATGTAATTCTAAAAGGAAACATGTTTTTGCTTTGCAAAGACTGAGAAACTTAGCACAGACTTCATGTTACAGTTTCAAAAAAGTTAATAAATTGACTTTTATTAGCATACTATATTACTCTTCATTTTTTACTGTACTTCCTCATGGTTGTATGAAGAGGTTTCAGTGGTGCAGCCCTCAGGCCAATATCCTGGTCCTCATGCGGTCCTTGAGGTGATTTGAGTTTGAGACCCCTGATATAGGTTTACCTGGAGAGGGTGATAATGCAAGTCTGGAGGAATCCTAGGGCTGAGGCCTGACAGACTGCTGAGGCCTAACAGCACTGAGACACAGATGGATAGCTCAGCAGGCCTTGAAAGGGGCAAAAGCTGCATTCTCTCTGTCTTACTAGCACACCTGGAAGAGGGCCAGTAGAAGCAACTAGCTGATAAGGAAGCTGTAGAGACCTGGCATGGAACTGCCTCTTATACATACTGGGGCTATGTGCTCCACTCTGAGAGCAGATGCAGTTTCCCAACTCTATCCTTCAGGTGAAAAAATTAGCACTATTGGGGTGGGGGGAAAGCCTCTATTGCACGATGTGTCCCAACCTACTAGGCTGCAGATTGGGCCCCTGACCTGCGAGCATGCTTTCCTATTCAGTCATTCTACACTTGTATCATTGCTGTGAGTTGCGCACAAGGAGTCGAAAATGGCACTGAGATCCTCCTGTTGGCCACCAGGAGGTTCATCCTGTTCCACCTCCATAACCAGGGCCATCAGGAAATTTGGGGGCCTGATCAGTGGGGATGTTCACAAACACCCTGTCCAAGAGTACAGAATATGGTAGCTCCCAATTTACACAATAAGTCTCTTCCCAGAAGGTTAACTGGTGTAGAGGCAGTTCCATGCCAGCTATAGTGCACTTCAACTAGGTCCCACCTTGATCAATGGGCAAGGAAACAACAGAAATAGGAGTAAACTCAGAAAAGGCGGAGGGACAATTTTCTGATTCTAGTCAGGCAAAAAGGTATGACTCACCTAATAGCTACCAGAGTGTTCCCAGAGGGAACAGACACACAAGGAGGGGAGACACGGGAGGAAGCAATACCAGAAAAGCACCAACACTAGGAAGGAAGCTCCAAACTTAACAGTGCCGTATACCAGAAAACCAGAAACCAGAAAATGAGATCCTCGAGGATAACTCAGCTCAACTTGAAGCCCAAACCTGGAACTAAACTTGGAGCTCAGACCAGAAGCTCAGACTCCAAAACTAGGCTCAGGGTGGCAACTTACCTCGGGCTGCACCACAGACTAGCTCATCTCCCGCTTATCCCACTCCTGACACCAAACTGTAGAGGAATTCTCAGTAAGCAGGGGCCACTAACTTAGTGAGGGGTGGAGGTTTATTCTACATAGCTGCGGGCCCAATGGCAAGTACCCAAGAGCCCCGAGAATAGTGTACATTATTCTTATATAGTAACATATTACATCATATTACAAAGTATAAATTATTGCTGTATAGCCAATTAAGTTCTGGATCCAGCCTTTTTGCACCAAAATTTCCCCAGTTACAATCCATTCTCTTTGACCCACCTTATCTCACATACCCTCCAATCATAATTCACCTGCGCCATAGATCTTTGGCCTAGTCCTTGAGCTAACCCAAATGGACTGACTTTCAGAAATCTGCAGGCAAATCCAAACACCTTCTCTGTCTCCAAATTTCAGTACACTGTCCTTGAAGCACGGCTCTCTACAGCTTCCTTATCAGCTAGTTGTTTCTACTGGCCCTCTTCCAGATGTGCGAGTAAGACAGAGAAAATGCAGCTCTCCCCCCGCTCAAGGCCTGCTGAGCTATCCATCTGTGTCTCAATGCTGTTAGGCCTCAGCAGTCTGTCAGGACTCAGCCCCAGAATTCCTCCATCAAGCTAGAAGGGACAGGAACTGTCTCTATGTTCTGTGTTTATATAATGCTTTGACTAGTGGACTCCTTGTCAATGACTGGGGTGCCCAGGCGGTACTGTAATACACACATTAACCAACCACAATAATATACAGCACCTAGCACAAAGGGGTCCTGGAGTCTTGTGACTAGGCTCCTGAATGCTAGAACAATGTAAAATAAATAAATAAATAAATAAATAATAAAAACAACAACAACAACAATGCTGCTACTAATTAAATAAATTAAAAATAAAACTCTAAGAGGACTGAAAAATGTCACTGTTAATCATCAATGTAAAAGAGGTGGTTACAGACAAAAAGGCATCATTACAAATTGGAAGTCAAGCCATAGTGATACAAATAGAAAGGAGTATAAACTCAGTCGAGTGATGTGTAAAAGTCACTAGAAAAGCCAGTAAAGAATTTGACAAACAACTAGCTAAGGAAATACTAACAGAATTTTTGTTTCAGTACATTGGGAACAAAAAGCCTGCCAAACAATAAATGGGGCCACTGGGCAACTGAGGTGCTAAAGGAGCACTCAAGGCAGACATGGCCATTGTGGAGGAACTAAATGAATTCTGGGTGTCATTCCTCAGGCTATGTCTGCACTAGAAAATTCTTCCACAATTATGTTGTAATAAACACAGTTTAATTATTTTGCAATTGCATGAACACACAGCCACTCTTCTGCATTTAGAGTGTGTCCACACTGGGACCACTTCCAATGGAAAATAGGCTGTGTGGGGGAGCTGAGAGCTCAAATTCTCAGTTCTCTGCAGAGGGAGCTTCAGGGAGACCAGAGCCAAAGGATCCCTGCTGCATCCTCCCCCATCCTTGCTGGGACCCATGCCTTGCCCTGGAGCCCCCAGCATCCCAACATCCGTCAAGACCAGGGTTGATAGTGACTGTGCAGCGCCAGCTGCCCAGGTTCACAGGGGACGGTCCCCAATGGCTCCGCTGTTCCAGTCACGCAATGTTGCCTCTAAGCTGATGATGCAGCTGAGCAAGTTATGGTATTTGTTGAGTGGCAATTTATTAGGCATGGAACTGCCTGGGCAACGGTTTTGTGATGCTGGAAGTATCAGCATGTCTAACTGCTTTAATTCAAAAGAAATTCATAGATGTCTTTTCATTCAAACTTTAATAATGATGTAAATTGAAGTACTGTAGTTTTATTAATTTACTAAACAAATGTGAGACAATAACAGTTGCTGCCTATCTCGCATCTACCATCATCTACACCTCACAGTTTTTATTGCCTGTCTGTCACATTTCCAGAATACATATATAGATGAAGCGGGATTTTCTCCCACAAAAGCTCGTGCAAAAAATAAATCTGTCAGTCTTTAAGTGCCAGATGACTCCTTGCTTTTATTTATTTATTTATTTACTTATTACATATATAAAGTCAAGGTTAACCTTGAATCCAGCAGTTAGCTATGATTTGATGTGCATCATCATGTCTCGATGAGATACTTCCAAGCTGTTCATTAGACTGAAGCCTCACTCAACATCTATACTAGATGCTTGAAATCTGCCACATACATCAACCAGCTGGGCCAGGAATGTGAACTTCTCATCTGTCAGTGTATAAGTGACAATGTCGAAGAACATTTTCAGTGTACCAGCCTTCAGCTTAAAATTTAGCCTTACATTTCTGGAATCAATGATCAAGGCCCTTTAAATGAATGGGGTATAATAAACTAAGAGAAAACACAGATGGAAGACTAGATTCTTAATTCCTCTAAGCAACACTCTGTCAATGCAAAAGGGCCTTAAAATGGGTCTCATTTAAGTCCCTGTTATGCTGCCTGAGTGGGATAAAAGGGGTTCAAAGTGGATCGTGCTCTAAATGTCCAAAACGTAGACTGACGTTAAGTAGAAAAAAAAGGCAAGGAGTCTTGTGGCACTTAAAAGACTAAGGGTATGTCCACACGAGTCTTTTATTTCGAAACAACGCTGGTTGTCTATCAAGCATTCTTGAAACTACAGTACCCACCTGGGGAAGTAAGAAAACAAATTGACAGAGCTAGACGGATTCCCTGAAGTCATCTACTACAGGAGAGACCCAAGAAAGAAAGCACCAGAACACCACTTGTCACCACATACAATCCTCAAGTCAGACCTCTGCAACACATCATTAAGGACCTACAGCCTATTCTAAAAGATGATCCCTCTCTCTCTCAAGCATTAGGAGACAGACCTCTCCTTGCTTATAGGCAGCCCCCTAATCTTAAACAGATACTCACCAGCAACTACAGATCTAACAACAGGAACATTGAAGCAGCAGGCACACACCCCTGCAAAAAACCACACTGCCAAGTCTGCCCACATATCTACACAACAGACACCATCATAGGTCCTAATCAAACCTGCTACTCCATCAAAGGCTCATTTACCTGCTCATCTACTAATGTGGTTTATGCCATCATGTGCAAGAAATGCTCCTACACCTTATATACTGGACAAACAGAATGATAGCTCCGTAAGAGACTGAATGAGCACAGAGCTGATATAAGAAATCAAAGAACAAAGAAACCAGTTGCTGAGCACTTCCATCTGCCTAATCATTCGATGATGGATTTGTTAACGACTGTCATTAGAGCTGTACCTGGGACATCAAGACTTCAAAGAGAGACAGCTGAACTCGAATTAATATGCAAGCTAAATTCTGTGAAAGCAGGACTGAATCGAGACTATGGGTTCTTTTCCCATTACAAAGGGTAATTTGACTTCAGGCTTCCCATGGTTTGAGCCTGTAAACTGCTCTGATTTGCTGTTACTTTATGACCTGATCCTATGTTTTACACCCCCTTGCATTTAGTTTCATTCCTTTCTGTAAGTTCACCCATCTTGGAAGCATCTGAGGAAGTGGGATCTTCTCCCACGAAAGCTCATGCAAAAAATAAATCTGTTAGTCTTAAAGTGCCACACAACTCCTTGTTGTTTTTTCACTGGACTAGACTAACACAGCTATCCCTTTTCCCTTTTATAATTAATATACCTGGAATGTAAATACTGTCAGAACTGAAGTGAGCAAAATGAGGTACAATTGAGATTCATGTGTCTGGTAGAGGAATATAATAAAGGTAGTTTAATTATTTTTTTAAGTTTTATTTTTAAGTTAAAGTTAACCCTAATTAAAGGTGCAAGGAGCAAAAGTAAAATGATTAATTTTCTAACAAATTCTTGGGGAAATAGAAATATATTCAGCCCCTGAGAAACTTATGAAAATTAACAGGCCATCAAACCTCTTTCCATGGGGATTCAGGAATCAAGCCATTATTTCAGAATTGAATAGATTTCACAGTTATTTTAAGTAGAAAGGAGCCCCAGCTGCAAAGTTTAGTCCATAAGTCAAACTTTTCGAAGTGTCAAGCCATTTGGATGTGACTGATCTAGTTTTAAGGAAGAATCTGTTCATCACCTTGCAAACAAAGACTTTATTTTTATTATTATTATTATTATTATTATTATTATTATTATTATTATTATTATTATTATTGCACTGCTGGCATTCTTTTTTTTCCTTCTGCCTTAAATGACTTTTTATTCTTTCAGTTTTTCATTTCATTTTCCTCATGGGATTTGTTCCCTTCAGTCTCAGGAGTCTATACAAAATTACATTGTAAAGCTTCACCTTGACAAACTGATAGAATCTCTCACAGAAAAGAAAATGACTCTGAAATTAACCCAACTTGTTTTTGTTTATTTTAAAAGATCACTTCCCTTTGAGGAGCTCTTGTATATTGAACCCTTTTAGCAAGTGAAAAGCAAAGTGTTCACCCTTGAGAGAGATGCTAAATAGCTCAATATAATTTATTCATTTTGGGTCTTTCATGCTAAGTACCCTGCTCCAGCTCCCAGCCCAGCTCTGGCCTCCTTTGCCTGCAGCCCAACTCCCATCCCTACCCCCACAGAGAGCCCTGTGTCCCTGTAGCAGAGTGCATGGCTGCCTCTGGGAGCCCTGTGACTTAGCCCTGCCCATCTCTCAAGGTGCCCCCTCTTGCCTAGGCTCAGGGCTGCTTACCTGCTGGGGCCCACAGAGGCCCCAAAGATGCCACCACCTCTGCACTAGCAGTCTCGTCCAGCGGAGAGGGAGAGATTTAATTTTTCCTCCCCTCTGTTCCTTCCTTGGCTACAGGAAGCGGCGGGGAGGGGCCAGCAGCTCTCACTGCTCCGGGCTGGCAGGTTCTGAATGAGCCTGTGCTGCTACCAGAGCTGAGACGGCACAGAGCCACCAGGTCTTCCGGGCTGAATAGAGGCAAGGCTGGCTGCCCTGTGTGGTCTGCAGTGCTGCCTGCGCAGGTGAGTGGGGGCCACTGCACCCCCGCCCACACCCGCAGCTTACAGGGAACATTGCCTAAGATATAACCTCAGTTGCTCTGATCCCTCAGACGGAGACAGACATCTTCAGGATCTCTATCAAGCTTTCTTAAAACTACAGGATCCACCTGGAGAGGTAAAGAAAGAGATTGAAAAGGCCAGATGTGTACCCCGCAGTCAACTACTACAGGAAAGTCCCAAAAAAGAAAACAATAGAACACCACTGGGCACCACATACAACCCTCAAGTCAGACCTCTAGAACAGATCATTAAAGACCTCCAGCCTATTTTAAAAGATGACCCCTCACTCTCTCTAGCCTTGGGAGGCAGACCTCTCCTTGCCTACAGACAGCCTCCAAACCTTAAACAGATACTCACCAGCAACTACAGACCTAACAACAGAAACATTAAAGCAGGCACATATCCCTGCAACAAACCATGCTGCCAACTCTGTCCACACATCTGTGCAAAAGACACCATCATAGGACCTAATCAAGCCAGCTACTCCATCAAAGTGTCCTTCACCTGCTCATACACTAATGTGATTTACACCATCATGTGCTGGAAATGCCCTCATGCCTTATACATTGGACAAACAGGACAGACCTTACAGCAGAAGGCTTAATACTCATAAAACTGATATCAGAAATCATCATACGCACGCACGCACGCACGCACGCACGCACACACACAAAGTTGCTGAGCACTTCCATCTTCCTAGTCACTCCATTGATGACTTGTTAACGATGGTCATCAAGAAAATCAATGGAACATCAAGACTTCAGAGAAACAGCCAAAATCAAATTAATATGCAAATTAAATTGTGTGAAAGCAGGGCTGAATCAAGACTATGTATTCTTTTCACATTATAACAGGTAATTTGGCTTCACCCTCCCTCTGTATGCTGTTTCCTAAAGTCTGAAACCTTACAAATGCTCTGATTTGCTGTTGAAGTATGACCTAATCCCATGTCTTACACTCCCCTGCATTTATTTTCATCCCATTCTGTAAGTTCTCCCTCTTCAAAGCATCTGACGACGTGGGATATTTTCCCACAAAAGCTCATGCGAAAAATATATCTGTTAGTCTTTAAGTGCCACAAGACTCCTTGCTTTTTTTTTTTTTTTCTTTACTAGACTAACACGGCTGCCCCTTTGGAACTTGGCTAGATGTTAATGTTTTCTTTCAACCCTTTCCAACAGAACAATAGTGACAGACAGGGAAGCAGTTCATTTAGCTTGCTATCTTCTAAAAGGATATATGTAAATTTCATTAAGAAACCACTACTGATACACACAGATGTCAAAGCCCTTGCCTAATTGGAACACTATCGTTGTATTTTCTTATAATATGTCTTTAAAGGTTAGATTTGGGTCATGTATTTTACAAAGATGGCTTAGCCTTCTCAGGCCTAGCATGACAACCAGAATGGAGGAATCCAGATCTGAAATGCCCACAGCCTGGAACCAAAACATTCCCTAATGAACAAATGTATAAAAATAAGTGCACTTAGTCTTTTTTAAATAGCATTCAGCTCCACTGATCACCCATTGGAAACAATTGTTTTAAGCCCTGGGAACAGCACCAAATCCTTTGGGTTATGTCGACACTTAGATTGTTAAATTGATTTAAATTAAATTGATCTAATTGAATTGAAATAAAAATCATTAAATTGATTTAAGTTAAATTGATTTAACATGGCCACACTAGAAACCCAAATTGAACTAGCATGTCCATGGACAGGACTTGCTGGTTCAGTTTAGGAGAGGGGCACTGTGGGAGGTGTGGCAAGATGGCCCCTCAAAAGAGCCATGCCCCTACCCAATATATAGAGGAAGGCACTCTGGGAGGGAGAAGGGCAAAAAAGTGTTAAATCAAAATAACAGTTACCATATATCATATCAAATCATAGGGCTCAAAGGGACCTCAAGAGATCATTGAGTCCAACCCCCTGGGAATTGAACCCAGGACCTTCTGCATGTTAAGCAGAGGTGCTAGCCACTAATTGGGTATAAGCTAATCCAAGCACAAGCCAACCCCCCCCCCCAATTCTGAGCCCCAAAAAGAAGCTAAAATTGGTGACCCAGGTATAAGCCATGGTCCCCTTTTGGTCTTGGCCCCTAACCTCCCACCCACTGCTGCTGGCTGCCACTGGTGTTTCTGACAGCTTCCCTACCCCAAAATCTCTGCTGCTGCTTTTCCCTTGTCCTCTCGCTGTCCATTCCTCACTCCTGCTGCCCCCTGCTCTGCCCTTTCCTCACTGCTACACCCCTGCTCACTTCTCAGTTTCCTGCTGCTGCCTCCTGCGCCGCCCTTTCCTCACTGCTGTCACCCCTGCTGCCCCCCACTGCTGCCTCTGCTCACTTCTCATTTACCTCACTGTTGCCCCTTGCTGCGCCCTTTCTTCACTGTTGCCCTCTTGCTCCCACCTGGTCTGCCCTTTCCTCACTGTCATCACCCCTGCTGCCCCCTGCTCTGCCCTTTCCTCACTGCTACCGCCCTGCTCACTTCAGTTTGCTGCTGTTGCCCCCTGCTCTGCCCCTTTCTCACTGCTGCTCTCTGCTCCTCTTACTGCCCCCTCCTCACTGCCACCCCTACTCTGTCCTTCCCTCACTGCTACCTGCTGCCCCCCCTGCTCTGCCACTTCCCCACTGCTGCCCCCCTGCTCCTCCTGCTGCCCCCCTGGCTCTTTACTGATGCCCCCTTCCTCTGCCCCTTCCCCACTGCTGCCACCTGGTTCCTCACTGCTGCCCCCCTTCTCTGCCCCTTCCCCACTGGTGTCCCCCTGCTCTGCCCTTTCCTCACTGCTACCCCCCTGCTCACTTCAGTTTCCTGCTGTTGCCCCCTGCTCCGCCCCTTTCTCACTGCTGGTCTCTGCTCCTCCTACTGCCTCCGCCTCACTGCCACCCCCTACTCCACCCTTCCCTCACTGCTACCTGCTGCCCCCCCTGCTCTGCCACTTCCCCACTGCTGCCCCCCCCGCTCCTCCTGCTGCCCACCTGCTCTGCCCTGTCCTCACTGCTGCACCCCTGGCTCCTCACTGCTGCCCCCTTCCTCTGCCCCTTCCCCACTGCTGCCCCCCTTCTCTGCCCCTTCCCCACTGGTGCCCCACCCTGGCTCTTCACTGCTGCCCCCCTGCTCCCTTCTCAGTTCCCTGCTGTTTCACCCCTGTTCCCCAACACCCTTTCCCTGTCACCCCACAACCCCTGCTGCCGCGCTTCCCAGCCTGCCAGGCACCCCCCCCCCCATCCCCGGTCCCTGTTGCTGCTTCCCTGGGCTCCCCAAAAACCTTGGGTCCTCCTGCTGCTTTGCCAGACTCCCCGACCTCCCACCAATGCCTGAGCCCTGCTGCCCCTTCCCTGGTCTCTCTGAACCCCTCCCAAACCCTCCCAGCCATCTCATCAGTTTCCCCAACTCCCCGACCCCCTCCCCAACCCCTGGTCCCTGCCACCACTTCCTTGGCTTCCCTGAATCCCCCCTCAATGTCCAGGCCAACACCCCCCCCGGGACCCCTTACGTGTCCACTCCAGACGGAAGGGTCCCCTCCTCACTCCAGCCCCAGCCCCGACCGACTGCCCAAGAAGGCCGCCCTGCAACACTGGGGCTCTGGCCTGCCACATGGTCTGGGAAACTCCTGGGAGGGACTGTCTACTGTATTCTCTTGAGTATAAGCCGAAAGCCTGTTTTGAAGGCAATTTTCAGGCACAAAATTTTCGGCTTATACGCGATGATATACGGTAAACTGAAATAATGCAGCTACACTGCATTATTTCAAAATAATAACATTGATTTAACCATCACTTCTATATAAAACAAGGGCTTATTATTTTGAAATGACCATTCCTTATTTTGAAATGAGGGAGCTACTCATTTTGAAATAAGGCAAGCCAGCATAGAAATGCACTACTTTTAAATTGAAATAATCTTCCTTATTTTGATTTAAAGTGAAAGTGTAGACATGCCTTCGAGGGACTGGTGGGGAATGTAGGGACTGTTCTGTTGGGAAGGGCTTGCAGGTGGGTCCAGCACACTCTAACCCAGGAGATGGCAACCCAAAGGGTAGGAGGAGCCATTTTGTGGAGTTCCTTCAATGGCCAAATGTTTTGGGTGCCACAATGGGCATAGCCTACAGGTGTCTGAGGGGGGTGCAGGTAGCTGGGGACTGGGCCAGGGTGCCTGCCACATGGTGCCCTGGAGGTGGGGGAAAACTAAAACCCAGAATCCCCCAGTGGGGGTGGGGGGGGCTGGAGCCAGGGACAGGCTGCCTACAAGATTCCCCAGTTGTGGGGGGCCCAGAGTCAGGAGCTGTGTGGGACAGCTGGGATGGGTGTGTGCGGCTCTGGAGCCTCAGGTTGCAGCCCTCTGCCCTAACCAATCATTTGTAACCTTTCTCTGGGATGCCAGCCAGCGGGTGTGACCTTCTGAAATAAAGGGTACCAATGTAGCTAAGGCATTAAAACAATATTGGTCTTTCCATGCTACATGGCAAACCACACTTGTGGAATGTTTGTCAGTGCACATTTGTCATTAAAAGGGCTACTGGGGGGAACTGGACTTCTGCCATGCTCCCGCAACCCAGGTTTGGGGGTGGTTGTAGATGGGGTTGGTCCCAAGAACCAGTATGGCAGGTTAAGGTTGGGAAGAATGACACAAGGTTCCTAATTAGGCCTAAGGATTATTATCCAAGTCTGGGGGTAATTTGGGCAGGGCGGGACAACACATGGAAGGGGTGAATTCAAGAGCCACCAACATTAAAATGTGTAGAGCTGGTATTCCCACAACTTTGGGTTGAACAGGGGAACAATATCTGCTGGAAGGGATCTGCAACACTCAATGTCCAGAAGCTAGATGGTGGAAGGTGTGTAGAATGAGTGGAACTTAGGCTGGGGAAATTTTCATTGCAATTGAGACATTGTATGTATTACATTCAAATACCAGTGGCTCAACAACTAAACACAACTGGGCACCCAACTATTCCAGTGGACTGGCTTGGGGAATTTGCTAAACCATGCTGGATTAACTGGGAGCACCTGTTGCAGCCACTCGAGCAGCTCTAGGCTGAGCAGTGCAGAACACAGATCCTAAAAGCTCAAACTCTCCAAGAACTAAATGCCTTCTGGCTGGCCACATTACCTGATGATTGTGCATGGACTGATGTGACCTGTGCCTTGTGGACAGGCCTAAGAAACTATCATTCACTCTTCAGCCATATTACTCATGCTGTGGGGGTGTTAATCATATTAAACATTGTCATAATTGTGTTTATGGGAAGTTTAAAACTGTGTACTGCCTTAGCCACTCCCCAGAAGCCATATCTGTAACTTCAGTGGACATCCAACAAGCAAACCCACCTTCTCCCTCTCCCTGTAGCATGATCAGAGGACCACTCCATCAATCCACATTGAGCCAGGACCTCCTGGATCAAGTGCCCCACCAATCAGTGTGTAGGAAGGATGGGTGGTTGGTCCTTTCTTTGAAAGAGAGTAGGGGAGTGTAGGAGAATAAAGAACATGCCTGGTTGGAGCCACAGGTCACTCAGGTAATGGGGTCAGTTCTTGGGCAAGTCTCATATCTAAGTTTCTTAAGAAGAAGCATAAGTTTATAGTTGAACTATGCTGTCTCTCCTCCTGTTTTCTTCTGGCTATTAGGACAAGAAATGTGGTCTGGACTGTTTTACTTTTTTTTTTTTTTTTTTTAATCTTTAATGAAGAGGTAGGATTACCTCTTATTTTCTCCTTACCTTCTTTGGTTTCATAGTCCCTTAAAAACATAAGGTCAGCATTTTGTGTAGGAAATAATGAGTTTGAAGGTAAAGTGGCTGCACAACGTATGCAATATCTGTCAACAGTCAACAGAGGTGGGGATAATTACATGCATCCCATAATCATTAATATGCATTAACTAGATGCTAATAGAACCATAAAAGCGTTTACAGAACATTGTCAATCATGTATGCATTTCCATACTGTTCTGGACAAAAAGATATGTAAACTTGCCCCTCCTTACATACTTGAGACAACGAGAGGAACAAGCAGACAACAAAGAATAACGTTCAACCCAATACACCTCTGGAACAACCGGTTTGTTTAATATTTAACATTCTCCAATTCCATTCCTGCTTTCTCAAGCCCCAGCAGTCATAGCACAAGCTACCAAGGCACCATGCCAGGTGAGTAAGTTCCTTCCAACTGCCAGAGAGCCAGTTACAAAGTTGGGGGCGGGTGTGCAATAATGGTAGTGACCGGGGCTGGTCAGGCAGAACTACTGGGCAGGGAGGGATCCTCCAGTTATGTCAAAGTCAGGAGCCCAGGCGGGGCCAACATTCCTAACTGAGTGGGGAGAGCAGGGGGGATCATGCCAATCCTGACCTAACTTGACCACCCATCAACCTGGCCCCAACAGAAAGTAGGCACAGGGGGCAAAAAGTCTTGCCGATGCTACCTGCTGTTTGGGGAAACCATGTGTGGGGAATGCTGCCAGATGACTGCCTCCTGCTCTGACTATGGCAACAGCTAAGAAATGGGGCATAAAGTCTCATGTCACTGCTGGGGAAACCATGTGAGGGGCAGATGCTGACTCACTCTGGCTCCAGCAGAGTCAAAGTAGGTTGTGGAGGAGCATAACTCCTGGCTCCACCCACCTTTTCCTGGGAAAACTGGGGGGGGGGGCAGGAGTCCTCCTCCCATGTTCTAGTCCATTAGACCCCACTCCTTGTCCAGTCTAGGAGCAGAACCCAGGCGTCCTGACCCACAGCCTGGGTTTATGGGAACTGCCTCTCTGCTGCCTTTTGTCGTGTATTGGCATTTACACACCCCTGGCAGGGTGTAGGAAGGGAGGACACCAAAACACACACTTTCTAGAGGTAGTTGATGGCCAAGATACAAGGAAGGGATTAATCAAGAACCCAGAATGATTCTAATCTTGCTTTTGCCTGGTGTAAAGCAGGAGTGACTACTCACAGCCATGTCATAGACCTCCAGTTTGGGATCCCTCCACCCCTCCACCACCAGCACATACCATCAGAATTCTCAAACATCAGGTGACACAGACCCCTGCTTTGTTCCTGGGGTTAAAGAGGAGAAAAAGAAGAGAGGTACCAAAGAAAAGACCAAGGCAGAGTGTGAGGCCAGATTTAACAGGACTCCTGGGTAGTATTTCCTCCTCTGGGGCAGGAGTGGGCTCTAGTGGTTAGAACAGGGGAGCTAGGAGTCAGGACTTCTGAGCTTTATTCCCTGCTCTACCATGGATGTGGGGTATAATCTTAGAGTGAGGGAATTCAAGTACCTTCTGTGATATGTGCCTCAGTTTCCCTGCCCATTAAATGAAGATGGTAGCTGCATGAGAAGAGGGGCTTCCCAGCCTCCAGCTAGCTGCATGCTAGACTTAGCCTGGGGAGAGCTTTGCCTGCTATCTGGACCTGCTGCCAACTCCATCACTGGGTTGGGAGTGTGACAGACCAGGCTTCTGGCTCCAGAAGTGGCAACCACACTGCGTTCTGTATGAGGTCTGCTCAGCCCTGCCGCCGCTGGCTCCATCAGTTCAGCATTGGTGGGGAGGAGCTACTTGGCCTGTCTGGGCCAGGCTCATTGGCCTCTTTCTAGAGCTTGGGGAGGAGGGGTTGCATGGCTCCATGGTGTTGTGCTCCTTGCCCAGCACAGGGGTGGGGGCTGCACTCAGTGTGGTACATGGGCTTGGAGTCAGGGGGCACAGGCCTGAGGAAGATGGGTTTTGGGGCCTGTGCTGCAAATCATTGTCCTGTGTGTACCAACCTGTTGTAGAGCACAGCTGTGTATGTAAGTAGTTAAAATGTATCACAACATAGCTTCATAAGAGAGATGCCTGGGGTTTGCTATGTGTGGGTGGGATGTGGAAGTTCACTCACTCTCAGTAGACCAGTGCTGGGCAGTAAGACACACAGGGTGAGGGGTGGGCACAGTCATAGTTTGCCCAAAGGCGGCCTTAGGCAATTGGGTGCCCTAGGCGAAGGCCCATTGTGGGGCTCCCTAAAGGACCCACTACCAGCCCCCACTGCTACCCTCACCCTGGCCCCAGTCCCCCTCGCACCCCTAACTACCACACATCACCCCTCAGGACTCCTTTTTTGTTTTGCTGAACTAAACTAACATTACTATCTCTCTGGAGCTGGTAAATTATTCTTGGGTATGATATTTTTAAAGATCTTCCTATCATGAAGCTTGTAAGTTGATGATCTTTCATAAATGAGCTAATGCTGAACTACAAAAGTTAAAATGAACTTTTTTTTTAAAAGTATGAGCATTAATTAATAAATAAAAAGTGGTAACATTAATGATGGCTCAAAAATAACAAATTCCACATTTAAAATTTTGGCAGTCAAGTCTTACAAATTTTCCATATAGGCTTGGGATTATGTGCACTGGACATTTAATACAAATAATTATAATAAATAAAAATAAGTGAAAAGGTTTCTAGGGTGTAGCTATAAATGGAAAAACACCGAATTTCAATGAAATTCTCTGAATTACTCAAGTTTATAAGACTCTAGCCCACTCAAAATATTAAATAGTAAGAACAGAAGAAACTAAAAAATTACTTGCCAAAAGAAAGACATACCACACAGACATCATACACAGCTGAAATGATTGCCTAAGGATAGCATTGTATTTATATGTAGTAGCCTATATGGACCTACCTGCTAACCTGATCTAACCAAAGCCAAAGTAAAAATTGTCACAAAGTCAAAGGAAAAAGCAAAAGAGCAGGTAAAAAAGAAAAGTAAAAGACAATATTTCATAAAATTAAAAAATGGCACAATAGATGGTCACACTGAGGAATTAAAAGCTGAGGCCACTGGAAAAAGTTCTTGCTGTTGTGATGTCTATTGCTTGCTCCTGCATTTTCATCATGTTAATGTGAAGTTGATGGGCAGCTAATGGTGAAATCTGCACTTCAGATGAAGCACAGATCCTAATGATAGTTTGCCTTGATGAGCCAAGAGTGAACAATACTTAGGCTTCCAGCCCTACTATCTCTGCTAGATGGGAACAATTTCTATATTTTTCTGTATTTTCATTTCTGTCCACCAAATTGAGGATGGGGCCCCTTATTGTTTGGGACCCCTTATTGCTTGGGACCCTAGGCGGCTGCCTGTTTTGGCTACCCCAAAAACTGCCATTGAGTTCACCTATAGCAACAAAAAATGTTCTGCCAGCCCTGAATGAGTGGTTCACCTCTTGGACCAGATCCTGTACTGCACTTGGGCTAAATCAAGAATTATCTCTTCACTTGTGGGTTTCAGGACTAGCTGCCCCAAGAAGTTGCCACTAACAGTGTCTAGAAATTGCATTTCTGTGTATCTGCGGTACCAAGTCAATATGAGGATAGCTGAAATCACCTGTTAATACTTCATTTCTCAGTTGTATACCCTCTCTAATCTCCCTGAAAATTTCACAATTACCATCACCATCCAGGTCAGATTGTTAGTGTATTCCTATTGCTGTACTCTTATTATTCAAGCATGGAATTTCTATCCACAGAGATTCTACACTGCTCATGGATTAATGGAAAATTTCACCTTCTTTTGCTCTCTTTTTTCCCATTTAGAGATTGTCAGCAAGGTCCAATTTGTTGTTAACTATGTTTGCAGCAATCAGATGAGACTGGCACTCCTGTTTCCTAGTCTTAGGAAGTGATTTAATCTGCATGGTCAGGAATATGGCTAACTTTGCTAAACTACTACATAACTTTCCCACAATACAAATTAAAGTCAGAGGCTCCATTGTCTACTGAGCTACAAGGGTTTTGGATCAGACAATACAATCTAGTCAAGGGTGGGCTCTTCTTTCCCACTGAGACCCATAGGTGTTCAGTTGCTCGTATCAGTATCCCTTCACCCTGCCACAATACAAGCTTTGACACTTGATAAAAATCTCACATTGATGACAGTGGGGTTTGGATGAGGCCCTCCATGTGTCAAAGAAAAAAAAAAAACAATTGAACGCAATTTGAGTCCAGAATCAACAGCTAACAGCTTTATTACACACTGCAGTGGGGGTGGGGGGAGAGCAGTTAGATGCTGGTCTCCACCTCAATGATGATTTACAGAATTTTTTATAGCTTATTAGCAACATGAACCTATATGCGTATACATAAGGTAACAGTAATAAGATCTAATGTTTTCTTATTGGTACAGGCTAACATTATTCCATAAAAGGAACCAAGGTCAGGAGGGGTAAGAATCTCACATAACAAAATATTAGCAACAGGATTAACATAGTTTGTATCAATATGATAAGGCAGGATGGTTGGTGTCTGAATCAAAGGTGGGGGGTACAGAGAGGCACTGGTTAAAATCCCTTAGGTTTGCACTTTATCATAGTGTCCCTAATGACATTCCATTTATCTGTGAGTGCATTCTTTTACAATCCCGACCCCCCCCCCGCCCACTAAGCCATCTGTGTCTCAGTGCTGTCAGGTCTCAGCTATGACATTCTGCCACACATGAGACAGAGACCCTGGAAAAGATTTTGGGGCACAAAATATCTTTCTGGAAATGCTGAGGGAATTCCCTTCCCTTCCCCCCTGTACACATCCATCCCCCAGTTTTTCCACCTATGGTTTAACAAGCCAGAAAAGCACAAGAGAATCTCTCACCAGCAGCTGAAAAATTCTTCAGTTCAATTCTTCTGAGCTCCCTTGAAGAATAAGATCAGTCTCCAGGAGTCTGATCATAAAACCCTCCACTATCTCTATCTCCTCTTTATATAGGGAGCCATGACCTTGATTGATCCCAGAAAATAAACTGCTTTATTCCAGCCATGAGACAGAAACTTCCTCCACACATGAGACTTATTACACAAAGGAATTTTACTTTCATTTTCTATTCCTGGAAGACTGTGCTTTGTGTGAAAAGTGGTATGCTGGGTTAGAAAAGCCCAGATCAGAACAGGATAGAGGTGCCCTTACATCGCTAACAAAAGAGCGGAACCAATACACAAAAACATTGAAACTCACACAAATGGCATCTTTCTGGGGTACATTCCTTTAGCAGGATGTACCCTGGAGGCACTGTGAACTGCACCTTCCCTTAAATGTCCCAGTAACACATGTTGGGAATGTCAAGAGTTTGAGCACTTGGGGGCTCTGGATCCTGTCTCCATGATGAAAACTGGGGGCTTTTCCCCAGGACAATGGAGATAGGGGCCAGCATCTCCTCATCAACCAGCCTCAATCCACACCTCCCCTCCCACCTAGGCTCAACCCCACCCCAAGTCCACACAGTCATAAAGGACCATTTTCCCATCCTCAACTCCTCCCTCCATTACTGTTACTATTCTATTCTCTCTGATTGGGACACCACTCGTTAACGTCACGACACTAAACTCCTTTGGGAGGATGGGCAGAGGTGATATGGGGCTGTTGTTCCTCTGGAAGGTATGGAGGGAATGGATGCTCATTGTCCCAGCCAATAATCACCATAATAGTTATTGTCCCAGGCACATGGCCCGGATGTACAGAAGAAGCAGAGGAGCAACAGGTGAAATCACTGATTTTCATAGGAGTGGGCAGAGAGAAGAGTTATTTAATTTGAGTAGAGAAGGGATATTTCACAGGGCTCCAGCTCCCAGCATTTTGTTTGATGTCTCCTCAGACCCTTCCCTGGCACCAGGCCTCCACAATGCCACCTGGTAGCTCTCTTTACTGTTAATGACATTATTAGAGCTTGGTGTTTTCTACTTTCTCACTTATTTGGCTCAGAAATGGAGGGTTGGAGATGGGGCAGTGATCAGAGAGATCTTCCAAATCACATGCTAGATTCCTGAAGATTAGATGACTTACAACATTTTTCCAAGGGTTTGTTAGATGCTTGTCTCTGAAGGATGTATTATTTATTCCTATTATAAGTTGACATAATAAATTTTCACCAGCCAGGAGGGTCACGGATTCATGAAATGGGTGGGATTTTGTGGCCTGTGTTGTGCAGACAGTCAGACTAGATGGACATGGCTTGCAAAGAGAAGACTGCAAACAGGGAAGTTTAGGAAGGAGTTTGTGTAAGGCTGCTTTGGTGAAGAGGAGCCCCACTGCTTGTGCCAGCACCCCTTCCATCTCCTCCACCTCTGCCTGTATCCAGACACATTCTGACCATGGATATTTCAACTTAGATCCTGGTGTGGACTTGCAGGGACTGTTGCCAGCATTTCCCACTCACAGTCAATCAGGATGGAGAGATCATTCAGTGTGACAGGTGTCCTTTAGTGCAATCTCTCAGGAGGCAGGTGGGAGAGTTACAGAAGGAGGTGCCTAGGCTCAGGAGTATCCATACGCAGGATAAATTCCTTGATAGCATCCATGAGGAGACATCCAAGGCTGAGGAATCTATCCAGGTGCAGAGGACTGCTGCCACACCACTGAAGAAGGATGAGATAGCTGTGCAGGGAGGACACTGGCAGCTGGTTGCTTCTGGCAGCCAACAGTATTCTACCCCTGCTCCCATCACACCCTCTGTTGTAGTGGAGAAACATTATGCAGCACTAGAGATGAGGTGGAAAAGGAGAAGCTATGCGCCCCCGAGGCTGGAAGGACCAGGTAGAAAGGCCTGAAGAAGGATCCAGTGACATCCTTGCCAAAGATAAGCTCAGTTTGTAACTGACCAGGCATGCGTAGAACTGGGAATGTTTACTTAGACACAGTTAGGCTATTTATTTGTTTTTGGTTTGTTTTTGGATTTCTCTGTGCTGAACACATGTACCCACTCCCACTACCATGTAACTACCCTAAGTTAAATCCCAGAGAAGCAACTCTCTGTGTTTCTTGTCTGTTCTTTTTAATTAAATAATCTACCCTTTTAAAGTAAGCTCTAGTTCTGTGTCCTAAAAGGCAAGAGGTTTTCTGTGCATGTGCCTCAGACTGCACAGTCAGTTACTATGGAGGATTCTGTCCCAGTTCCAGCTGATATCCCAGCTGGGATTCAATCACTCTCCTGAGTGGGGAATAAAAGTGATTGAGGGTACCTCACAGGAAGAAATTCCCAAGTGCATCTTCCTGGGTTTTCAAGAGGTTTTGCATTTGTGTGGTGGCAGTGATACCACTCCAAGGCCAGGAACTGGTGGCCTTGGAGAATTTTAAGACCAGGCTTTAAGATCAGTGGATTTAAGGGCTATTGAAAGTCTCCATCTTCTGAAATCAGAGTGTCAGTGTAGGGAAACAGCCTTGACAGGACCAACTGTCTGCTTTCAGCCTGAGGAAAGCAGAAATCGGTGGGGGTTAGCATAGCTTTGTTTGGAGTTGAGCCGGGGGAGGAGCAGGTCAGTCTGGGATCTGGGATCCACTCTCCCACCCCTCCTCTTGGGTGGCCCTCCCCACACCCAGGACAGAACAGTCAGCCCGGGGCGGGGAAGAGAGTGGAGTCCAGCCTCTGGACTGGCCTGCTCTATCCCTGGGCTGGTTGTTCCCCACCCAGGGGCAGAGTGAGCCGGCTGAGTGGAGAGGCTAGATGCACTCTCCCGGCTCCTACAACTCTTCCCTGCTGCCTTCAGGTCTGCGCTGAAGGCAGTGGGGAGGGTGCGGGGGACAGCGTGACCATGGGGGGGTGCAGCAGTGAGGGGCCCATGCTGCCCACTCATGGCAGGACAACACTGAGCCCATGGAACCTCTGGGCCAGGGGTGATCACCCCTTGCCTGCTCCAAGGATGTCCCGGAGGGAGTGCCCTTGCTACTCCCTATTTCTTGGCACCCTAGGTGACCACCTTGGTCACCTCTGTGGGTGGACCCGCCCAGATTGAGGGATGAGGAGGCGAATGAGCCCCTGATAAAGTAGCTGCTTTGGTTGGGTCCTGTGATGGTGTCACTTGACTAGATATGCCTGCAGAGCTGGCAACAGGGTTTGTTTCAGGGATAGGTGCCTGCCTTAGTGTTTCTGTTGTATGGTGTGTAGATGCTGATGGGTGTTTACTTAAGACTATGGGGCTTTCTGTAATGTCAGGGGTGTCCATCCTTTTTGGGTGAGGGGCCACATTGCAATTCTTTTCTCAGTGGGGGGGGGGTGAGAAAATTTTTGATAAGACATAGATAAGACATGCAAATCAATCTTTTATTAATTAACTTTAATAACATAAGGATTAGTGTGATATTTGGCATTGCTTTTGATTGCACAAATTGTCAGTGTCTGCCTGCACACTTGATGTAGCAATACAGAGTGTTCCAGATAGATGTCTATCTGTCAGGAGGGATCTAGATTTTGTTTAGATATTTTTTTTATTCTTGAATAAAGCTGTTTGTAACAACATGTGCTGCCAAACAGCACAATGAATTGATGGACATGTTTTCATAGCTCTGTATAAGACTCTGAGGCAGGAAAATAACAGGTAATTTGACTTCACCCTCCCTCTATGTACTGTTTCCCAGCATTGGAATCCTTTCAAATGCTCTGATTTGTGGTTGCAGTATGACTTGATCCCATGTCTTATACTCCCCTGTATTTATTTTCATCCAGTTCTGTAAATTGCTGTAGAGTTTTAAAGGAGATTATAATCCAATAAGGAGGACAGCATATTCAGAGCTGTATAAGAAGTCTTTATTGAAAGAGAACTGAGAGAGAGAGGAGACAGACAGGTTTTCCTAGCACCTGAATGACTCTCCCATTTATCACTATGGCAACCCCAATGACCCTAGGTAGTCCAAAACACCACAGATGCCCCTCTTCAAAGGATCTGGTGAAGTGGGATTTATTCCCACGAAAGCTCATGCAATAAATAAACCTGTTAGTCTTTAAGTGCCACAAGACTCCTTGCTTGTTCCCCCCCCCGGGGGGGCGTTACTAGACTAATACGGCTGCCGCTTTGGAACTGAGGCAGGACAGGGGAGCATGGCAGAGGAGAGGAGGGGAAGAAGGGTGAGGTAGGGGGAGCAGAGCAATTGGGTGGCAGGACTCAGCTAATTCCTGATGGCCACACTGTTCCCCTGCCCCTTCACCCTCCCAGAAATGTCCCAGTTTGTCCTTTGTTTGTCCCCTGTGTTCTCCGCATGCCCACTCACCACTGCTTTCCTTCCCCTGGATTCCAATTACCCGCTGACTTAGAACCCCCGCTGCCCTTACCAGAGTGAGCACATTGCCAGCTCAGCTCACAAACCTCCACCTCCCAACATATAGCACCTTGCTGGCTCAGCTCCCCCCCACCCCAGCACAATGTGCCGTGAGAATCCCTGAGTGCTGGGGTTATTTTAAATCTCCCTCCCTGCTCAGCCCACCTACAGTCTGCTCCCACCCTGAGCTGACTCAGCTGAGTCTACTCTTGGCCAGCCAGAAGATTGTGTCTTCTGGCCAGGTAGGGGCTGTGTCAAGGGATTAAACTAAAGTAAGGGGAACACACCAGAACAAGCATTCTGGTGCATTCCTCTATTTTTAGGGGCAGCATTCCAGTGTGTTCCACCTTACTTTAACCCCTGATCTAGCCCCACAGGTATCTAAGTTCAATGAAATGCAGCATGGCACCCCTAACTGACCTTCAACCCCCTTTCATATAACACGGCAACCTGTCCTAAGCCCTACACCTTGCAACACAACACCCTCTCATTAACTGCTGATCAGAGGTTAAAGTATAATTTGATGGTCCCTAGAACACTCTTAATCAGGTGGCCCCCTTCCTGGACATCTGGGCCCCCCCTTCCTGCACCCATGCTCCTGCCCCCCCCCCAGTGGTTAAAGTATAATTTGAGAGGCTCCAGAAACCTCCTAAATTGGCAGGCCCCTCCTTGTGCCAGTGTGGGACCCTCCTCATGCCAGTAAGGGACCTCCCTTACACATCCCAGATACTGCCCCCCCAAATGCCTACCCCCCCAGCTACTGCCCCAACACCTGTCCCCCAACCCCCACAAGGCCAGCTACTGCCCCCCAAAACACCTACCCTTGTCAGACCCCTTTCCCCATGTCCTCCTTAGCCCTAATCTCCACTCCTGAAGCTCACTGTCCCCATTCTAGGTCTCCTAACCCCACCACCACCTTCAGTCCCCCAAGCCCTCCACAGCCCACCATCCCAACTCTGTTTCAACCCTCTCCATGCACCCTTTCTGCCCCCATGCTTTCCCTGTAGCTGCCTGACTACCCGAAATCCCCAGCCCCCTTACACAACTAAAGTGCTGGTGGGGGGCAGGAGGCTGTGGCACTGGCCAGCCAGTAGGACAGCAAGAAGGAGCTGGGGCCAGAGGCTGAGGCATGGCTGCATGCACAGGTCTGCCCTGGCCGGAAGGGGCAGAGCCGCACAGGTTCTGGGGAAGGGATGGAGGGGTGGCTGGGCTGCCCCCAGCCTACATCCCCTCCCTTCCTCTGGCCTAGAAGGGACACACTGGAATGCTGGGTTCCAGCGCACCCTTCTATTTTAGGGGGGCCCAGAACACAGTGTTGCAGCACATTCCCCTATTTAAGGGGGGCCCAGAATGCTGGCTCCCTAAAATTAGGGGGCCCCGGAATGGCATTACAGTGCATTACCCCTTACTTTAACCTCTGCTGCTGACCTCCCTCCAGCACTGTGCCTCCTACTAAATGGTGGGAGGTATGTCTCCCCCATTACACCCTCAGCCACTCTTGGCTGCACCTCTGGTTTAACAAGGCTCAAGCCAGAATAGGATCTGTCACCATTAGTTACAAAATGCTTCAGTTCTCCTGAGCTTTCTTAAAGTGTAACAGATGGGTTGGTCTCCAGCTGTGTGATCCTGACACACACACAGACTCCCATCTCCTCCTTATATGTTGATCTGAGATATTGATCTGAGTAATATCAAAAAATGAAGTTAGCAGGTGAAGGGGATGGCATGAGTCAGCAAACTCCATCTTGGGCTTTAAGACACCATTTCAGGGATCCAGGGTGGTCACGTCTCACCTGTCTCCCTCCCTGAGGTCAGTCACATGGGCCATGGGTCAGCAGATGAAGTAATGCACTGTATAAGGAAACAGCTTACACTCAGCCCAGGTGGAGTGATAAACCATGTAAGGTAAACAACCCAAAATACATGTTGCAATTGGCTCAGTGCCAACATACTCCTGACCTGACCCCCTTCCTCTAAATTGTTCTATATAACCCATGTTGTTGTTACCGTCGGGGAGCCAGCTTCTTTAGGGGAACTGCTCCACCAGATCTGGTAGGTAAATAAAAGCATATGCTTGTGTGACCTCCTCTGCCTCTGTCTGTCTTGGGGCCACTCGGGCCGACTTGGGAAGTGCAAGGGCTTTGGGCTCTTACAACTGGGGGCTTGTCCAGGATCCTGAGGTGAGAGCCACAAGAATCCGAACACCCACTGCCAGCAAATGGTCCCGCTTTGGATCATCGGGTCTTTCGCATCTCCTGGCCATTAGCTAAGGGTCCCAGCTGGAAAAATCAGATTCCCGAGCAGAGGACGTCACAGGAACAGGTAAGATAGAATGAACCTTCGGGCAAGATCTCTTGAACCTTGGGGTTTGTACAGGTAAGATAGAGTGAGCCTGCGGGCACGGGTAAGATCTCTTGAACCTGAGGATTTGTGCTACGGTTTAACCATGGATCAGGGAGAAACTAAGCTGGTTCTGGATAGTCCACTGGATTGGGTGTTGCAACACTGGAAAAAATTGGGGGGTGGGGTTAAGCAAACGGAGGGCTGCTCATCTATGTATTGTTAACTTTACCATATGGGGTAGGAACTGTGTCCTGCTTTTAACTGGGAATATAGGGTACAGTGTTTTGGACCTGTGTCCTACTTTTACTGGAATATAGAATATGGTGTTTCAGAACTGTATTCTGCTTTGCCTCATGGGGCAAAGGACTGGGACTGAGACTAAAGAACTTCAAAAGGCAGCAATATAGAGATGTTTTTTGTAAGCAGTCTGCTGCAGCAAAAGACTGTGAAAGTAAACTGATGTGATTATCTCAGCAGGGGTCTCTGTCTGCAGCACCATCCAGCAGTCCCCATGTTAGATTTGGGAAAAATTCTGATTGCCAAAGTGTTTTAAAACCTAAAAATTATGTGTGTGCTTGTTCTTTCTTTGTGGTTAACCAGGAAGACTTGAAGGGAGAAAGGAGTTTGTCCACCCTTTCTCTGACGCATATAGAAGTGTCTTCATTCTTATAATCAGAATAACCAGAGTGATTATGGAGTTTGTCCACCTAAACTCTAAAGGACACAGGAATTTAGGGTTCTGTGTTATTACTGATATTAAATAACTTTGTTGCAACCAGGTTAACCAAGCACACAATGAAGGATATAGGAGTCTAGGTTTCAGTTGTTGTTTGTTTCTTTGTCTTAGACAAGAGGGATGGTATATGATGGTGCAGCTTCAGAATAAGTTTCCTGCTAGAGAATGTGTCAAGCCCTGTTGTTGCTTTAGGCACAATAGCAGGTAGTTTTCTTGCTGGAGAAGGTGTGACACTCTTTGAACAAGTTTCACAAGCAGTGCTAATGTCACTTAACCCAGGATAGGGGCTGGGATGTGGGTTCACATGTTATGACTCACAGGCTATGTTCACACGGGGAGGGCTTGTTTCAAAACAAGAGGTTTCGAAACAAGCTGTTTCGAAATAACTCTTTATTTTGAAACAACTTATTTTGAGGACAAAAAACTTTGTCCTCAAAATAAGGCAGCGAAATAGCAGGTCCACAGTGTGGACCTGCTATTTCGACAGGGGAGGGGATTGCAAGCAACGGCAGGGTAAGGCGCGGCTGGGCGCCTAACCCGGCAGGTGCCTGCAGCGGCTGAAGGCACCCGTCAGGTGAGGCGCCGCAGGGCACCTCACCCGGGGGGCTTTAAAG
>ML682330.1:1022027-1063317 GCA_007922195.1 Podocnemis expansa
TTTCGAAATGGCCGTGCGTCGTGTGGCCATGGCACTTTTTATTTTGAAACAACCTCTGTTGTTTCGAAATAAGAGTGCTGTGTGAACACAGCCACAGAGCCACACTTCTGGATTTGTTGTTACTGTCTACTTTTCTTGGCTTCCATCTTCCTCTGCTACTCCCTCTGTCACGGAGAACCCAGAAAAGCCTCTTGGATCCCCTCTGTTCACAGCCCACCAGGGATTCTGCTACGGTGGAGCTTTCTCCCATTCACCAGGGTCTCCACGCTACCTGTAGCCAGCTTCCCAAATCCAGGCCCAGAGAGTCCGATCCTTGCTCTGTCTGGTCTCCCTTGAGGGGAGTTCCTCCCCCTACGAGGGTCCCAGCCATCCCAATCAGCAGTGACACTCAGCCAGTGTAGCAGTCAGAGGGTTTATTAGCAATCCACTTTGCACAGCAGCTAGGACAGTTGGCTCTCAGATCACCTAGGAGGGCAGATAGTAAACCCCCAGGACAAGCCCCGGAGGTCCTGCCCCTCCGACTTCCATCTTCCTTCTTCCCCTCTCTGCCCTTTGTTCTCCTCTCTATCCAGCTGCCCTGCCCCTGGTCTAAACTGGCCACAACCTGTCATCCCCAGGGGGTCCAGGTACGGTCGCACTAAAGCCTCTTCCCCCCTAGTGGTACCTATAGTTATCACACCCCTGTGTCCCATCACCAGAATACCATCACCAAAGAACAGGAACAGAAAAGAAGAACCACAATAACCCAAGAGGTTTTCTTACTTCATCACACCCTCTTTCTCTGTCTTTCTTCTTTCCTCCCCCAACTCTCCTTACGTGTCTGTGAAGTAAACTTACTGTAAGTGTAAACCACAAAAGTGGTAATTTAAGCAAAAATCCCCCCCCCCCCCAAAGAAGGGTGGAGGGGCTGAAAAAAAATGTTTTTGCCTTTCAGACCCTAAAGGAACTTGTGCCAGCAAAACACCTAAGGAAAGATCCATGAATCTGCTGTTGCAACAGAAAATATGTTTATTTGTTTTTTATTAAGGTTTTGTGGTGTTTGTCTTGTTACTAACATTGTGTATTGTATTATGTATGCAAAAAAAAGGGATAATTTTAAAAATGTGTTTTAATGCAAGTAAGACTGCTGTTTTAACTTTGCTAACTGTTTCTATAGAAAATGCCTCCTGTGACACCACTCTGGGAACCTCTGGACACCTCAGCAAGCCCTAAGCAAACCAGTAAGGGCTAATAAGGATGCTAATTAGCCAAGGATATAAACTATCAGTGGTAATATATTGCTCCTCTGGTGGTTCAAATGACCCCTGCCCGTTCCTCTCACCCCGCGGGGGTCTGCAGCCCCCCCCCCATTTCAAAGACACTTTTTTGTCTTTTGAAATAAGGTGTTTTGAAATAACACTTTATTTCCAAATGACTTGCTTCGAAACGTCTTGTTTTGAAACAAGCACTTTGTGCGTGAACATAGCCAATAACTCTTGTATGTCTTCATGACACTGGGAGGGTGGACTTATTAATATCATTTTGGGGATGAACTCCTTTTGATGTAGTTCTTAGAAACTGAGGTGTGGGACTGTAACTGGCTGGTGCCTCTCTATTGTTGGTTCATGAGTTGGCTAGGCAAGGCATCCATGTAACTGAGTTGGGTGTGTCTCTGCCTGTAGCTGACTGTGTAAATGTAGCCCGATGACAGCATGACAGAGTAAGAGACCATCTAGGTGAATATTTGTGCAATCTAGCTGAGTGCAATGTTCTGAAGTGCTGTGAGGCTAGGTGATAACAGTTTCTGGAGAGGCTTGCTGTTTTTCACCGTCAACACATTGGTGGGGACAGTTCAGGCTGGAGAGTGAAGAGGACATGGGATTTCCCATAGTTTTCAGATTGTACCTTGAGGGATCCTGTCACACAGGTGAGGGTATTTTCCCCTTCCTTTTACACTTTCACTCCTTCTTTGAAATGCTTTTTCAGCTGAGAGCAAAGTGACAAGGTCTGTATGTAAGGATGTTCCTTGCTGTTTTTGTTTTTTTTTTGTTTTTCCCCACCAGTGTCAGCTTCTTTTGTTTTTCCTTCCTCACCTTTTCTGATGGAAGACTTTGTGTACTGCTGAAGTGTAAAGTAATACACGTATACACTCTTTTTTCATATTACAAAGTGGTTCTTGTGTTAGTCTGGTCCAACAAAATGAACAAGGAGTCTGGTGGCACTTTTAATGACTAAGGGTGTGTCCACACACACTGTTTAAATCAAAATAACACTTCAATTTGAGTTTCTAGTGGGGACCTGTTAAATCAATTTAACTTAAATCAATTTAATGTTTTTATATTGATTTTATTAAAGTGATATATATCAAATGGATTTAACTGTGTAAGTGTGGACATAGCCTAACTGATTTATTTATTGCATGTGTTTTCATGGGAGAAAATACAACTTTGTCAGATGCCTTTTTTGATGACATCTGCCTGGGCAGGACCAGGAGATTTTAGAATATGAATTAATGTCATTATAAAAGGGAAATTTATAACTTTAGACATAATACTACTAAAAAAAACTTTACCATGACTGTAGTGACAAGTCCAAGTTATGAGCTTTTAAATGATACCATACAAGACCCACTTTTTACAAAGCTTTTTATATAGTGTGTGCAGGGGGAAGGGATACATTACAGCACAGGGGATCATCAGCAAGGTCATTTCTATTCACATTCACTCACATATGTATCTCCCAATAGATTGGTTCACAGTGACAGATCAGACCTTAAAGACAATCACGGGCTTCTGTTCTTCTAAAGTTAAAAATCTATCTATATATCTAATATGATAAAGTCAGGCTAGGTGGCTATAAAAGGCTACTTGGGTACAGATATGTCAGCCCTAGAATGGTAAAGGCCCTTTTCCTGCAGCAGAGGAGAGGTTACTTGAGGTTAATTGGAAAAACCCAAGGCCAATCATAGGATGCTTCATACCTATTAAAAACCGACCTCTGCTAGAGGCAAGGGGGAAAGAAAGAGACAAACCACTGGAAGGTATGTGTTAGAAGAAGGAGGAGAGACTTCTCAGAACAGGAGGCAGCACGTCTTCCTAGTGGGGAGCAGAAAAGGGAAAACTCTGGCACCAGCCTGACATCAGGACTCTGACTGGTCTGACTCCATGCAGTGCCATTACACTGGAAACTCCATGGGAGAAGTCAAGGACAGATACTGCCTGGACCCTGGGCTTTGTAGATTTACTAACTCACCCCCTACCCCTGTAGGACAGAAGGGTGGCCTAGCAGCTCTGGATAAGGCCAACCCTGAACACTGGCAAGGATATTCTAAGAGAGAAAGTAAAGGACTCATCCAGGGTGGGGCAGATTTACCCTATGTCTGTCCTGTTAGGTAAACAACGGAACTTCTGGCAAAACTGAGGGAGAGCTTTGCCACATTATTCATCTACCATCTAATCTATCTAATTAAAAGAATAGCATGACCCCTCTTAACCTTTTCCTCTCTAGACTAAAGATGCCCAATACTCTTAAAACTTCTTCAGACATGACGTTTTCAAAATGCTGTCCAGTGAGTTCACATCTCTCAAAGAGTTGTGCCCCAAACTGGACACAGTACTGCAGCTGATCAGAGGAGAAAAATCATTCCCTGTTTCTTAAATATTTAATGCATCCTAGCATTACCTTTGCTCTTTTTTAACAGCATCACATTATGGACTTCTAATTAATTTTGGATCTACTACAAACCCCAGATCTTTTTCTGATGTACTACTCCTACCAAATATTTCACATTTTGTATTTGTGCACTGGAGCTTTTCTTCTGAAGTGCACTCATTTGCTCATGTCTTTCCTGAATCCCCTCATACTGATTGCAGAAGAGGTCCACAAACTGTGGGGCAGGCCCCCTTGGGGGTGGTGGTGGTACAGAGAAGTGTTCAGGACAGTGCAATGGGCCTGGGGCGGTGCCCATGGGAGGTGAGGAGGGAGAGCCGCCTAACCCAGCTCTACCCACAGCCCTGGCTCTGCTTCTGATCTTGTCCACAGCCATGGCTTTACTTCCACTCCTGTCCCCAGCTGCAGCACTGACCCCTGGCTCACAGCTACATCCCTGGCCTACTCAAAACTGCAGGCACTGACCATAACCCAGATGCAGATCTTCCACTCTTGACCACAGACCCACTCAAGCTATGGCCCAGCCTTAGGTCTGGACACTGTACTGCAGCCCCAGCTCTTAACTTGCAGGCAAGGAGGCACAGACAAGGGTAAGAAGGATGCACAACATAAAAAGACTGGGGGCGCCTTGATTATAGATCAATTCTCCAATATATCCAGATACATCTTCATTCTAATGCTGCCCTCCAAAGGGTTTGCAATATCCTCCAGCATCATGTCAACTATACATTTTGTAAGCATACTGATCACTCCTTCATTCAAGTTGTTAATGAAAGTATTGCCCTCTGGAGAAACCCGTGTGGGATCCTACTTGATAAAGCCTCACAGTTTGATTGAGAACTATTTATAAATCCTCTTTTTAGTACAGTTTTTAACCCGTTGTGCATCCTATTATAGGAATTTCGCATAGACCATATTTCCCTAGTTTACTTATGAGAATGTCCTGTGACACTGCGTTCAAAGTCTTACTCAAGTTGACTTATCATGTCTCCTGCTAGCTCCACCCTCAAAGACAGTTACCTGTAAAAGAGGAAATAAGGTAGATTTTACCCTGATTTATTCGTGACAAATTCATATTGACTGTTATTTAAGATTTTATTAGTCTTAAGATCTGAACCAATTGATTGTTTAAACATTTCCTTCAGAATATGTCCAGGAATCAACATTAGGCTGACTGGTCTATAATTCCTTAAGTCTTCCTATTCACAAAAGGTTTTATGTTTGCCCTGCTCCAATCCTCTGGGATCTCACCCATCCTCCAGAAGATCTTGAAGATCATCATTAATGGTTCCAAAATATCTCCAAATAGTTTCTTAGGTACCATAGGAAGTTCATTTTGATTACTCACATTTCAGCGATATAATTGGAAGCCATATTAAGTGTTTTCCAAAAATAGATGCTGCTAACCTTACATTGTAATACAGTCTAACACGGGTCAGAATGGGTGATTATCCCATAGTGAATGGAGTCAGGACTCCCAGGTTCTACTTCTGGCTCTATCAGTGATTCCCTGCATCAACTTCACCTCACTATAACAGTTCAAAGCTATCAATAAAACAGAGAGAACAGGACTCACGAGCTTAGGACTTCTAAACACTTAAAAAACACCACTAATATTTTCATAGAATTAAACTGTTACTGAAATTAGACACTGCTATGCTAAATTATAGTAATTTTTAACAATGCATATCAGAGGATCCAAAGCATATACCCTAGTCAGGCTATAATAAAACCTCAGAGTTTGGGACAGGCTGATTTTTATTGATTAGCACCCTCAAGTTTTCCTTTAAAAATGTCTTTCTGAGTTTAGGCACCAGAAGAGTCTCTTCTGGCGGTGAGCAATACAGCTCTATGAACTCCAGTCACACAAAGGACTTCAAATCAAAGACACTCATGTCTCACTTCCAGATAAAAAGAAGCACACTTTGGCATGCCTATTATACTTTAATAATGATTCTATTTGTGACAGAAAACCCTTTGTGTAAAGAAAAGCTTATGCAGCAGGCCCTGAGACTGGGCACATTCTGAATTAGTCTAATGTAGTCTCATAGTCATTCCCACCAGATCAAGAACATCTTATGTCCATCTCTCAAGTCCTTCCTCCTGTGTCTTGTCACCTGAAATTTCTCACCAGACCTCTGTTATTTTGACAGTTCATGGGTTCAGATAAAGTGTTTAATATTGGGTAAATTCAAGGGATTAACTCAAAATCTTTAAGCAGCTTTGCAGAGCTTCCTTTCACCCACCTTCATCCCTCCCCTCCACCTAAGAGAAAACCTGCAACATGCAGCTCTTTAAGCTTTTGCCATGATGATGCTTATCCAGAAACAGCCAACTTGAGGCATAATTGTAGGTCTATTGAAAACTGAATTTCTAATCATAGTTCTGGACAGAGGGTCAGCACAAAAGCCTGACTACAAGGAGTTGCAGTTAAAGCCTATTGGAAGACATAAGTGATCTAGACTTTGCACTAGATACTCTGCCCAAGGGTGAATTTTAAGCCCAGCAAATTCAAAGGAATGATTCTCATTGATTTCCATGGGCACTGGAGAAGTGCTAGCGAGGTGCTGATCATTTAGAGTAAAGGTTCCCTCCTTCCTAGGAGCTACAAGGGAGAATTCCACACTTGGACCTAGTTTAGAAGGTTAATCATATTTTTACGGGAACATGATGATGGCAACCTTCAATTACCTGATGTGGGTTCCAGGGAGGATGGAGCTAGGGTGTTCTCATTGGTGGCAGATGACAGAATAAGGCTTCAAGTTGCAATTGGGGAGGTCTAGGGTGGATAGTAGAAAAAACTATGGCTATGCCCACGCATAAATTGTTATTTCGAAATAAGTTATTTCAAAATGAGTTATTTTGAAATAAAGTCCTTATTTTGAAATAAGTTAATTTGAATTAAGGGAAAGCCTGCGTTCGAAACAGCTGTTATTTCAAAACGGTTATTTCGAAATAAGGCCATTTGGACATGTTGTTTCAAAACAGTTGTTTTGAAACAATGGTGGTGTTTCGAAACATGTCCAAACGGCCTTATTTCAAAATAGCCATTTCAAAATACCAGCCATTTAGAAATGAATGGGGTTTCAGCTGTTTCAAAATGATGGTTCTTATTTCGAAATAACAGAGCCTGTCATTTCGAAATAAGAAAACGTCATGTGGACATACAGTTTTTTATTTCAAAATAACCAGTGTTATTTCAAAATAAAAGAGATGGGTGGACATACACTATGTGAGTGATGAAGCACTGGAATAGGATACCAATGGAGAAGGTGGAATTTCCATCCTTAGAGGTTTTTAAATTCTGGCCTATCAAAGGTCTTGCTTGGATGGTTCAGTTGGGGTTAGTCATGCTTTGAGAAGGGTATTGGACTAGATAACCGATGAAGTCCATTCTAACTCTGCAATTCTTTGTGAACCCGAATTCTTGTTTCCTGGTGGGGCCTATCCACAATGGATAAAACAATCCCAGAATGCACTAACAGGACCTGACTGGAATCCTGGGCAAGTCAGTAGATTGTGCTACCCACACCTCTGAGTCTCCTGCAAAGTGTGAGCCCGATTAAAAAAAAAAAAAAAAAAAAGCCAAATAAATGGAAATAGGCTCATTCCTGTGTAAATGCCAAAGTGACCAAAAGAACGACACAAGTCAGGTATTAGGCTCATAGGCTATGTACACACATTAACTGTTATTTTGAAATAACTTATTTTGAAATAAAAGCCTTATTTTGAAATAACTTAAGTCAAAATAAGAAAATGCTATTTTGATTCTGCAGAGGGGCACCCCGGGAGGTGTGGCACCATGGTCCCCTGGCAGGGCCATGTTGTCACCGAATCCCCTGCCTGTCTCTCACCTGGAGAGCCAGGCAGGGGAAACAGCCCCCAGGGCAAGGATCCCCCTGCCCTGCATCCCTGCTGCTGTTGGGGCAACGGAGGAGGGATGATGGGGCACCCCCTCTGCCGCCTGGTGGAGGGGTTCTGGAGCCGGCTCCCTAGCTTTGCCTGGATGCCAGCTGCTGGGGGGCTGCCAGTGGTGAGTCCGCTCACCCCAGCAACCCAGGCTCAGCTCCCCGGATGGCAAGGGCAGTGGGAGCCTGCTGTGCCCTCCTGCCACGGCTTGGCGCTTACTGCCCAGGCGGCCGGAGCAATAGGAGCCGGCTGTGCCCCCCCCCGCCCAGGGCCCAGTGTTTGCTGCCCAGGCAGCCGGGGCAGTGACACCTGGCTGTGCCCCCCCCCCCCGGGCTTGGTGCTTGCCTCTGTGCAGCTGGTGCTGCTGGAGCCGGCTCTGCCCCCCGCCCAGGCTCTGCGCCTGCCTCCAGGGCAGCAGCCATTAAGCCAGGGCAGGGGGGCACAGGCGGCTCCAGCAGCCCCGGCCACCTAGCACCAAGCGCTGAGCCAGGGCAGGGGACAAAGCCAGCTCCCACTGCCGTGGTTGCCCCAGGAGCTGCAGACAGCATCCAGACTGAGGGGTGAGTGGGCGGTGGGGGAGAGCTAGCCAGGTGCCCCAGTTCCCCAGTCCCTGGCTGCCTGCAAATGGCCTGGGGAGATGCCTGCTTGGGCACCCCTGGCTGCTTACAAGCAGTTGGGGGGGGGGGCAGTTTCCCCCAGCCCCTCACAGGCTCTGCCACCTGTGGTCAATGTCACAGAGGTGCAGGCTGGTCAATTTCACCTCTGTGAAATTGACCACAGGCTGCAGAGCCCACAAGGGGCTGGGGGAACCGGCACCCCACAGCCGCTTGCAAGCAGCCAAGCATGCCTGAGTGGGCATCTTCCCTGGCCATTTGCAGGCAGCCAGGGGCTGGATGACAGGAGTGGCTGGCTAGCTCTGCCCCTGCTGCCTGCCCAGCAGCTACCGAGCTGGGCAGTGGGTGAATCTCAAACCCAAAGAATTTTGATACTAGACAAGATGGAATTGTGAATTTGTTTTTAAGTGTACAGATACTAAGTGATTTCAATGGTAATGCCCTATTAACCCAGCTGTGTATATAGCCTTAACTATTTCCTAGAAGAATAAGATCAGCTTTCATCCATGCCACTGTCAAATAATATGATTTCTTTGTTCATTTGAGGATATGACAGAACTTTTCTGAGGAGTTTAATGGAGTTGAGGAATAACTCCCAACTGTAACTAAGTTGCAGTTTTAGTGCTGAAAGTTCTACAGAGTGTTAGGAGCCATGTGTTTGCACACTGAAGGAACAGTGTGAGTGAAAACCATAGGATAATAATGGTATACTCTCCAAGCGATGGAGCCTGTAGGAAAGGACAGGAAGGGGAACCTTAAGGATGAAGAAAAGTTTGTCAGGGCCCACAGTAAGGGGAGGATGCTTATTGTCTTCAGGGAGAGGGAAAAGATAAGAGTTGCCAGGGGCTGGTTAGCAGGGATGTGAAGGGAGCAGGAGGAAGAGAAGAAGGGAACAAGAGTGAAGACATAGCCAGGAAATACAGGACAAGGTAATCATTGCTCTGCTCTGTCTATCTTGGTGCCTATATGGAGCCCATTATTACAATACTTGAGCTTTAAGTCTCTTAATGAACTTTTCCTTGAGCCCTAGCCTTACCTGATTCTCTGCTGTGTGTTTCAAGTTTACCTCCTTTGCAGAAGGATGGCCTGCTGCTCACCCTGTGGAGAGCCATATCCCAAATAATGTATTAACAGCTACATCAATGCCTACGATCTACAGGGTGTGGAGGCTCCAGGGTGGTGATCCACCCTGCTCCAGCTGTGGTGACTTTTAGGGGAGTAGGTCTCACCTCCTTCTCTCAGAACGCTGTCACAGAACCCTCGGGAGGGCCTGGCATCGGGGGCCCATCCGGTTATGGAGGTTTTGGGGGCTATGGAGGTCATGGTGGTTGTGGTTATGGATGTGTCTGTGGGTACAGGTGTGGGAGCTGTGGCTCATGTTAAACCCAGCAGGAATATCCAAAGAGCAAGGAATAACCAGGCAATGACTATCAGGAGATGGATCAACTCATGTGCATACTCAAAATCACTGAGCACCTGAAACTCCAGCTGAACTCTCTTTGAGCTGGGACTGCTTCACCCTTCTGTACTGCTGTACTGTACATCTCTTCCCTAGGCTACTCTTTACCTTACATGTCACTCTTCCTCTCATGACTTCCTGTCTATGGGTACATCTAGACTATGTGTTTAAATTGACTTAAGGGTCCTTAAGTTGACTTAAACAGAACCCTGTCTATACTGCAGGACAATAAAGTCGACTTTAGGGTCCAGTAAAGTCAACTTTATAAGGTCCACTTATAAAGTCGATTTTACCGTTAAGTTGACTTTATTAAGTCAGCTTAAGGCAATGTGGACTCACTAAGTCAACTTAATAAAGTTGACTTAGTGCAGTGGGGCCATTAAGTTGACTTTATAAAGTTGACTTAAGCCAGGGTGCTCATTTAAAGTTGACTTTAAGTAGACTTTATAAAATCAACTTAATAAAGTTGACTTAGCTTTTATAATGTAGACATAGCCTATGGGATTCTCCTAGTATTAACACTGTAGGACTGATTCTCATCTAAAATAAAGTGCCTTTAGACTATTCCTATAGTGGCAGGAGCTTTGGGCTGGCCATAAATTATCATTCCACTCAATGTAAGGTTCACTCCCATTCCTGGAGTAGAATAAAGGGGCTTGATTGTTATTGAAAATCCAGCTGTTTATGGTCTGGCCTTTCCATGTGTTTTACTGTGTGTCTCAGGCTTTTAATTTTGCTGTCAAAAATGTTTACTACAGATTATGCTTATTACCTGTCTTTGGTCCTGTCTGACACTTACAAAGATTTTTTTTTCTTTTTTTTTTTTTGTTGAAGAGGTTGCAGGCAGGACGTGATTGTTAAATTCTACAGCTGCAAGAGAGAAAAAGGAACATCTTGCATTGTATGCATTGCATTGGACCAAGTGATTGATTGCAGCATAGACTGAAACCCTAGGAAGACACATTCTTTCTCTTCTCCAGTAATTTTCTCTGTAACTCTACATCTACTTTCTCATTTGCATTAAATAATATGTTGCATCATAGTATCAATCTTCAGGTTTTCTGTTTTACCCAATTCATTGGCTACGTCTACATTGTAAAAGCTAAGTCAGCTTTATTAAGTCAACTTAATAAAGTCTACTTAAAGTCGACTTTAAGTAGACCTTAATAAGTTGACTTAGTGAGTCCACAGTACAGTAACTTGACTTTATTAAGTCAACTTAATGGACCTTATAAAGTTGGCTTTACTGGACCCTAAAGTTGACTTTATTGCCCTGCAGTTGTGATAAGGTGAGCTCAGAGGCCTACAGAAGGGGGTGCCTATTTGGTCACCGAGGAGGTGGGTGGGCGTAAGCCCACCCACCGCTAACACCCCTCCCCCAGCTCAAGGGGAGGTGGTCCTAGGCCCGGGGCCAACTGATTTCGGGGGACAAATAATGACAAAACGGGAGCGGGTGTGGGGGGTCAGAGGTTCAGAATTAGGGAACCGGAGGGGGACACCGAGCAGAGAACCCCGGACAGCGCCCACTGCTCCCGGAACGTGTCGAGGGAGCCAGCGGACGCCGCCCAGAGGAACTCTGCCCGGAGACGTGAACGGACCAGGGACCGGAAGTAGGCCCCACAGTCGCAGGCCCCTCCCTCAGCCAGCCTCCTCTCCCTGGTCTTATAGATGGCCTGTTTTGCGTAGGCCAGGAGGAGGCTGGCGAGGAGGTCCCGCGACTTCGTGGGGCCGCGAATCGGGAGTGAGTAAAGGAACGTGTGTGGGGAGAAGTGCAACCAGAACCTCAGGAAGAGGTTCTGGAGGAGCCGGAAGAGGGGCTGCAACCTGGCGCATTCAAGATAGGCGTGCGCCAGGGTCTCCCTCTCGCCGCAGAAGAGGCAGGTGTCTGGAATGGGGGTGAACCGCGCCAAGTACACGCCCGTGCTCACGGCTCCGTGCAGGAGCCGCCAACTAATGTCCCTGGTGGGCCGTGGGGTCAAGGTGGCATAGAGGCTGGCCCACCGGGGGTCCTCGCCCTCCGCAGGTGGAAGGAGGTCCCACCACTTGGTGTCGGGGCGGGACACGAGGGCGAGGAAGTGGAGAGTGTGGAGCACGAGCGTGTACAGGTGTTTGCGGGGCGCGGTTCGGAAGGGGACCGGCTGCAGCTCTAGCAGCCGGCTCGGAGCATGGGGCAGGGGCAGCCGGGGGGGCTCACGGGGCCGGGGCCCGATCGCAAGCTCCGGAGGGCCGGGACTGAGAGGAGGGCGGGGGGTACCCTCTCGCAGGACCCGCTCTAGGTAAGCCCGGGCAGTGGGGGGCAGGGCCGCCTTCACCTCCTGGAGTAGGCGCCGGGGGGTCCGGAGGGTGGAGAGCCCCATGCGCTGAGCGAGCACTAGGGGATCCACCCAGTCCTCCCGGGTATAGTCCAGGAGGTCTCCGACCCTGGTGACGCCTGCCAGGACCAACCTCCGCCTCACGGAGGGGGCCTCTGCCGCCTGCACACTCAGATGGGGATTGTGTAGCAGGGGCTCCGCGAGGAGGTCCTCCCCCTCGGTGGGCACAAGGGACCTGGAGGCCGAAACCAGCCTCCAGGTCCGGAGGAGGTCCTGGTAGAAGGCCGGCAGCTCGGAGAGGTCTCGCGGACCACCTCTCAGCTGGATATAAAGGAGCTGCCGGTCGTATCGGAGCCCTCGGTAGCGGCGGAGGAAGGTGTGCGCCAGGTGGCTCCACGCCGGACTACCTGCACCATAAAGGAGTCTCTGCAGGGCCTGGAGGCGGAAGGCGTGGACCTGGCTGTGGACACAGCACAGGCCCTGCCCTCCCTCCTCCAGGGGAAGACTCAGGATCCCTGCAGAGACCCAGTGCAGTCCTGGCCAAAAGAACTCCAGAACTGTCTTCTGGAGGTGGGCCAGGAACCTCGGGGGCGGGACCAGGGTGTTGAGCCGGTGCCAGAGCATGGACAGGACAAGCTGGTTGACCACCAGTGCCCTCCCACGAAGGGAGAGGCACCGCAGCAGTCCCGTCCATCTCCGCAGCCGCCCAACGACCCTGTCCTCCAAATCATGCCAGTTCTCATCCGGGGAGGGATGGGTGGCAGAAAGGTAAACGCCGAGATAGAGCAGCGGACCCACGCTCCACCGGATGGCTTGAAGCGCGGGTGGGAGGGGGCCCGCCGACCACCCGGCCCCTACCGTCAGGCCAGAGCTCTTGACCCAGTTGATCCGGGCAGAGGAGGCCGCCGAGTAGATGGTCTGGCAAGCCTCCAGCCGCCACAGGTCGCCCGGGTCCTGGACCGCGAGGAGCACGTCGTCGGCGTACGCTGACAGGACCAGCCGCAGCTCTGGCTCATGGAGCACCAACCCCGTCAACCTCCGACGGAGGAGACAGAGGAAGGGCTCGATGGCCAGAGCGTACAGCTGGCCCGACAGTGGGCAGCCTTGACGCACTCCTCGCCCGAAGCTGACCGGCTCGGTCAGGGTCCAGTTGAGCTTGACCAGGCACTCCGCGGAGGCGTACAGCACCCGGAGGAAACCCACAAAACGTGGCCCGAAGCCGAAGGCCTGCAGGGTGCCCAGGAGGTACCCGTGGTCCACCCGATCGAACGCTTTCTCCTGGTCCAGGGCCAGGAGGGCGAACGACAGACCGTCCCTACACCCGAGCTCCAAGAGATCCCGGACCAGGTACAAATTGCTAAAGATGGACCGGCCCGGGACGGTGTAGGTCTGGTCAGGGTGGACCATGTCCTGCAGCATGGACCCAAGCCACAGCGAGATGGTCTTGGCCACGATCTTGTAGTCCGTGCAGAGGAGCGAGACGGGACGCCAGTTCCGAAGGTCGCGGAGGTCCCCCTTCTTGGGCAGCAGGGCCAGCATGGCCCGCCGGCAAGAGAGGGGAAGCTCTCCACTTCCCTCTAACTCGGCCCAGACGACGGCCAGGTCCGGGCCGAGGACGTCCCAGAACACGCGGTAGAACTCCACGGTCAGCCCGTCCATGCCCGGGGACTTGTTATTGGGCATGCGACGGAGGGCGTCCGTGAACTCGGCCAGAGTGAGAGGAAGCTCCAGCCGGTCCCGGGCGCCCGTGCTGAGCGCGGGGAGTTCGTTCCAGAGCACCCTGCAGGCGTCAGCTTTGGTCGGGTCCGGGGAGAAAAGGCTGGCGTAGAAGGCCCTGGCCCTTCCACGCATCTCCTCCGGATCCGTGAGGGGGGTGCCGTCCTCAGCGAGGAGGCAGGTGACATGCTTCTCAGCCCCCCTCCGTTTCTCCAGGGCATAGAAGAAGCGGGAGCCGCGATCCATCTCCCGAAGGAGGTGGATGCGGGATCGCACAAAGGCCCCCCGGGCCCGAAGGTCCTCGAGGGCCCGGAGCTCCTCCCGCTTCTCCCGGCACGCTCCGCAGAGGGACGGGTCCTCAGGGCTGGCGGCCAGGCGCCTCTCCAGCTCCAAGACCTCCCGCTCCAGCTGCTCTATCGCCAGATCCCTCCGCCGGCTGGCCCCCCGGGTGTAGTCACGGCAGAAGAGCCGGGCACGCACCTTCCCCGTGTCCCACCAACGCCGTGCCGAGGAAAAGGCGGGCCTCTGCTCCCGCCAGGCCAGCCAGAACTCCCGGAAGGCCGCCACGAAGCCCACATTCTCCAGCAGGCTGTTGTTGAAGTGCCAGTAGGCCGACCCCGGCCTCTCCGCTGAGAGAGAGGCCGTCACGGTCACCAGGTGGTGATCCGAGAACGGGGCCGGCCTCACGCTGGAGGAGTGGGCTCGTGCCAGATGGCGACGGGATAAGTAGATGCGGTCCAACCGGGAGTGCTGTGACCGGTCTGCCCCCACCCGGACGAAGGTGAAGGTGACCTCATCGTCCGGGTGGTGGTCACGCCAGACGTCCACCAGGGAGTGACGGTCCATCAACTCCCAGAGGACGTCGGCGGCGGCCTGGTACTGCTCGGTCCCAGAGCGGTCCCGGTCCTCGAGGGTGATGTTAAAATCCCCCCCCAGGACCAGGCACTCCTGTGGATCTAAGGTGTCGAGGAAGGCGGCCGCCTGCCGAAAGAAGGGCATCCGCTCCGGGCCCGATGTCGGGGCGTAGACGTTGACAAGGTTCAGCGCCAGCCCCTCCATGCGGACCCGGACGTGCAGCAGGCAGCCCGGCACGACCTCGACCGCCCCCAGCACCTCGGGCCGTAGGTCGGGGGAGAACAGGGTGGCCACACCGCCGGAGCGGGTGGACAGATGGCTCATGAACACCCCGTTCCCCCATTCCAGTCGCCAGCTGGCCTCGGCGGCCGGATCCGTGTGGGTCTCCTGCAGGAACACCACAGAGTAGCCCCCCTCCCGAAGGTAGGAGAGCACCTGGGTCCTGCGGAGACCCACCCTACAGCCCCTGGTGTTCAAGGTTGCGAAGATGGTAGGGGCCATGAGGAGGGCTGGGGGAGATCCACAGGAGCAGCAGGAACGCCTTGGGCCTCCGTCGGGCCGCGGAGCAAACCGTGACCCACCCCAAAGGCCATGAGGGAGTCACGGAAGACGCGGGCCCTCTGATAGGCCGCGGCGTCCTGCCTCCCGGTCCCCTTCCCCTCCTTCAGGATGGCCCTCACGGTCTGGAGGACGAGGTGGAAACTCCCAAAGCGCTGCAAGGCGAGCCGCACCCGATTCCTGGCCCCTCGAGTGTCGGCCAGGAAGGCGCGGAGCTCGCCGCGCAGCGCCAGGGGGTCCGGGGCGGAAGGCCCCGGGCCGTCCTCCAGGCGGGTCCCCGTGTCAGCCCCGCTGCCTGCCGGGAGGGACAGACAGGGCAGGGAGCCCCGTCGCGGCAGTGCCACTGATCGAGGCTCCCCATTGTCCATCCCGGCCCCCGGCACGGGGGGGAAAGGCGGCGGAGGGAGATCTGCAGCCCCGGGCAGGGTGGGGGCCACGAATGCCACCCCCCGGGAGTTATTGTCAGGGAATGGAAAGGTCATGGTCCCGGGGGGGGGCAGCAGCAGGTACAGGATTTGGGGCAGGGGTAGGGACAACAGCGGGCGGGGCAGTGGTTGGGATGGGGCCTGTGTCGGGAACGAGGGAGGAAACAAGGGTGGGGTCCCCGGCTGTCAGACAACCGGGGTGCGGCTCCCCTCGACCGGGCACAGGGTTCATGGTGGGTGGATCGAAAAGGGGATCCCCGCCGACGCTGGGCCCAGGTGCTAGATCGAGAGTGGCAGTTGTGGCCTCAGCGTCGGATCGGGGGGGACACTGGGCAGAAGCGGTGAAGGTAGGAGGGAGTGGCTGTGCCACTGGGCACGATCCCCCGGGGCCCAGCTGCTCGGTGCCGAGTGCCGCCCGCACAGAGCTGGCACCTGCTCGTAAGGCACCGAGCGCTGCCGGGCAGGTGGAGCGATCCGGGGGCGTCCCTGGGGTGAGGTCAGGAACAATGGGTGGGAAGGAAGACTGTGGGGATGGAGGGGGCGGCAACAACAAGTCGCCGCCCAGCTCGAGTCCCGCCGGGAGGGGATCGTCCTCCCCCGCAGTGACCGGGGTCAGATCCAGGGCCTCAAGCTCCGCGAAGATGGAGCCTAATGTGCTCCCCGCTGCCATGGGCACCGCCGCTCCAGACGCCGGGGCTGGAGTTGCCTCGGCGTCGGCGGCAGGCGCAGATGTTACGGGCAGAGCGGGGGCAGAGGGGGCGGCTCCATCTACGGCCTCCTTGGGAGTGGGATCAGAAAGGGCCTCCATAAGGGGGGCAGCGCTGCCCTCCTCTGCTTCTGCCTCCATCTCCTCGGCCTGGTCCTCCCGCTGGTTCCCATCGGGGGGCACGGCGGAAGGTCCGTCAGCAACTGGAGCTTGACGGTTAGCCCCCCCCAGTGATTTCCGGGGGGCCTCCTCCCCATCCGACGTGGAGGGGAGGGGACGGACCTTCCTCCGCTTGCCGCGCCCCTCGACGAGCGCCCAGCCCTCCGAGGTGGCAGTGGAGGGCTGGCCAGCGGGGGCAGAGTCGGGCGGCAAGGGCACTGGTGCCGGGGGGGAAGGGAGCGAGGGCGGAACGACAGAGGGATGGGAACCCTCCCCCTGGGGTGGGCCCTCTCCCTGACTGGGGCCAGCCACCTCCCCGCCTCTCTCCTCCGAAGGCCCCGATGGTCGTGGGGTAGGAGGAGGAGGAGGAGGGACGGCACTGGTGGCTGGCTGGCTAGGGCCGCCGGCAGTGGTATGGCTGGCGCCCGCCGCGGCCCCGGGGGGCCCGGTTGCCTCCTCTCCATGGTGGGCCAGGGGGCAGTCCCTCCGGACGTGCCCCGTGGCCCGACAGAGGAAGCACCGAGCCTCCCCCGAGGAATAATGGATTCTATAGAGTGCCCCTTGGTGGGGCACTAAGAAGGACCCCTCGAGAGCCACTCCGTCACGAGCCCCCGCCGGCGGCAGTTGAACCTGCACCTGCCGGCGGAAGGACAGGACGTGACGGAGGGTGGGGTCCTTGCAGCCCAGCGGGAGAGGGCTGATGGTGGAAACTAGCTTCCCCAGGGTGGAGAGAGGGGGAAGCAAGGCGGAATTAGGGAGGAAGGGCGGGACGGAGGTAAGGACCACCCGTACGCCCAGGTCCTCCAGGGGCTCCACGGGGACGTAGACGCCCCCCACCGCCAAGCCCTTCACCACCGCCTCCTGTGCGGCGGCCTCCGATGCCAGGAAGAAAACGATCTTCCCGTACATCTTGGAGGCCGCCACAACGGCCGAGGGCCCCACCACCCTCGCCATCGCCCGCACGTAGGTCTCCACGTGCGGGGAGGCGGCCACCAGGAGACAACGGACCCCGTGCCTCCTGGTCAAGGTGGAAAAGGGGCCCCGGCCACCCGAGGTGGAAGGCAAGGAGGCGGCGCGGGCTGATGGTGTGGCGGTGGGTGGAGGGGTGGCAGCCACCTGGGCGTATGCCCTGGGGGCAGGGATACCCCCAGAGCTGGTGGAGGGAAGGACAGGGGACGAGGGGGCCGTGGCCGATGCCGTGGCCACAGCGACGGCAGGGCCCTTGCTTGCCTTTTTCTGCCGGGCTTTGCGGCCGGCCGAGGTGGTGGCGGCAGGAGCAGAGGTGGAGGCCCCTCCCGTGCCCACTGCCGCTGTCGCCCCTCCGCTGGGGGCATTGGTGGTGGCAGCGGCAGTGGTCGAGGGGGCAGCCGCTGAGCTGGATGGGGCAGCAGGTTGGGGGAGAGGAGCGGAGGGGACTGGGGAAGTCTCCATGTCCCCAGGTAAGGGACAGGCAGGAAAGGAGACTGGTCTGCGGGGGGAGGGACGTGCCAGGGATGGGGTGGGTGGGCACGGGCCGGGAGTATGGGGGGGTGGGAGGGGCCGGGGAAATCCTCTCCTCCCTGCTGAGCTGTGGGCCAGGGAGGAGGGCACAGGCTAGGGTGGGGACAAGGGTAGGGAATAAGAGGGGGACTGGGAGGGGCTAGGGAGGTCCTCCCCTCCCCGCTGAGCTGTAGGCTGGGGAGGAGGGCACCGGCTGGGGCAGGGGCGAGGACACAGGGAGGTGGGGGACAAGCAATGGGGAGGGCAGGGGGTCAATGGCAGGGATAGGAGGGAGGCTGGCAGACCACTCCTCCCCGCTAAGCTGCAGGCTGGGGAGGAGGGCGCCTGGGGAAGGAATGGGGCTCGTGGGGGGCAGGAGGGGGCCGGCTCCTCCGGCTGCACTTCGGGGGACTAGTGAATGGGGTATCAGGGGGGGCAGTGAACTAGGGAGAAAAATAAACAAGTGGTTGGGGGCTCGCGATGGCTAGCTTCTCCTGGCAGGGGGGTGGGGTGAAGGGAACCGCGGGTGGGGCAGGGAAGCAGTGAGGACCGCAGGGAGGGGCCAGGGAGGGGTGGGGCAAACAGACAAACTGTCGGGCTAGGGCGGGGCAGGGGAGCATGACAAACCGAGGGGTAGGGGAGGGTGGGGGCCGTGGGGGATAGGGATACTGAACCGGCTGGGGGGCAACAGCAAGTGGGGGGGAGCCCTCCAGCCACTGGGGGCTGGGGGAGTGGAGTGGGGGGGGAAGGGGCTGGGCGAGGGGGCAGGGAAGCTGCTGCTGGGGTGGGCTCTGTGGTCCCTGCTGCTCAGGCAATGCAAGAAAGTCCCACAGGTTTAGGAGCCCGCTGCCTTCCTGAGGGAGGGGAGGCCAGGCAAACAGCAGCTGGGGGTAGTGATGGTAAGACACAGTTCCAGTCTCTTGGAGCTTACCCCCAGCTGCAAGCAACAATGTCTCTGTCCTAGGGGGCCTCCCCTCAGTGGTGGTGGTGGTGGTGGTTGTAAGTTCTTTCAAGGGCAGCAGGCTCCAACTGGCAGCAGGGACTGGTTGGCTGGCTGGCTGGTGGGAGAGGTGGTCTTCTCCTTCTGGCAGTTGTGGTGGTGGTACTCTTCCTTCTCTACCTCCCCCCACTCCCCACAGGGCAGGGGAGTGGGAGGGGAGGGAGACCAGCCAGCAGCAGCAGCAGCAGTGGAGAAGGATGCAACAACAAAAAACAGGAACAGCAAGGTGGTGGTGGTGGCAGGAACAGCAGAGGTAGGTCCAAGTGGTGGTGGAGCAGGGACAGGAACACCAGGAGAAGCAGGTCCACAAGCAGGAGAAGCAGGAACAGGGGTTCTCTTCTCTTCTTCTTCTTGAAGAAAGGAGGAGTGTTTGGGGGTGTGTTGTGGAGGGAGGGGGGAAGAGATCTTCAGGGGAGCAGGCCTACAGAAGGGGGTGGCAGTGCAGGGATGGGAACCCCAGGCTGCTGAAGGCTCTTTACCCTGGCTACAGAGAAGAGGGCTCTGCAGGCCAATTGGAGACACCTGGGCTCAATCAAGGGCTGGCCCAGACCTATAAAGGCTGCTGCTGTCAGAAGGGGGTGGCGGGGGGGGGGGGGGCTGAAGCTGACTCTAGGACTGGAGTCACTCCCAGGCTGAGGAGGAAGGCTATCATCCTAACCCCTTGCAGACAGACAGACAGACAACCAGGCAGGATAGAAGGAAGGATTGACAGGCACGCCCATGGAAGTTACCCAGAAGACCTACCCGGGCTGGGGCAGATTGGCCTCTGGCCCATACCGCCAGGGGAAAGTTTGGGGCTGGCAAGACAGGCCCTTCCCCTCTCCCCTACTGGGAGGAGCAATCTCTGCCACACAGTGTAGACAGGGCTCTGTTTGAGTCAACTTAAGGGCCCTTAAGTAGACTTAAACACATAGGGTATGTCCACACAGGGCTTTTATTTCGAAACAACACTGGTTGTTTTGAAATAAAAGTCCCTATGTCCACATGACTTTGTCTCGTTTCCAAAGGAGGGAGCTCCTCATTTTGAAACAAGAGCCCTCCTTTCGAAACAGCTTAAACCACTTTGCTTTCGAAAGGAGGGTTATTTCGAAATCAGTTGTTTCGAAATAACGCCATTTGGACATGTTATTTCAAAACAAGGGTTGTTTCAAAATAACAAGGATGTTCCTCCTAGGTGCATAGCATGCTGGGGGGAAGGTCCCCCCCCCAGCACTCTGGCCAGGGATCAGCACCCTGGCCAGGGTGCTGAGTGGAGTGCAGGGGGTTGGAGAGTGCCCCAGCCGGCTTCTCTCCTGCTTCCCTTTGATGGGAGTGTGGGGGGGGGGACGGGTGCCTCAGCCCCCTTCACCCCCCCTACACCTGGAAAGGGGAAGCAGGAGAAAGCTGGCTGGGCCACCCCCCAGGGCTCTGCCCCCCACCCAGGCTGTGGGGGAGCTGCCGGCCCTGCAGCCTGGTCAGGGGGACTGCAGCCCCCGTGGGGTGACCGCTCCAGGGGCGGCTCATCCTGCTGCTAGGGCTGCCCCCAAGATCAGGAAGCCCCACCTCCAGGGTTCCCTGGTCCCCCCCCACTCCTGCTGGGGGCGGGGCCGGGACTGCCCCACCTCAGGCTTCCCCAGTGCCCCCACCACTTCTGTCGCAGGCAGGGGGGCTTCCCATGCTATTTCTATTCCTGCTTTTTTTTCTTATTTCAAAATAAGGCATTTTGAAATAAGGCATTATTTTGAAACAGCTTGTTTCAAAACATGGGCTTGTCTGTGGTCATAGCCATAGTGTAGACCTACCCACTGAGTTCACTAGCCCCAAATCCCACTCCTGACCTAAATCTTTAAAGCAGGCAAATTGGGCACTGAGCAGAAACCCCTTCCGAAACCTTGTTATGTATGCATGAAATTAATCATTGCCAGCAGGACACTGCGACTGAGCATGCATTGGTGTTTCCACTTAAAATGAGAGTCACATATGCACCACAATCGGCACATTTATTTGCTATGAGTGATACCAGGGCCATGGAGTGCTGAGAAAATCATGTCTGGGATGCCTGGAGATGTTGAAAGACAGTAACAGCAGCCCATTGAGTGGGCAGAAAAGCCTTGTCCAGCAGCTAGGAGCTGTGATTGATAAAAACTGAGGTGTGGAACAGGGGGAGCTAAGAACTTTTTTTTTTTTTTTTTTTTTTTTAATTCAGGGAGTTAACTGCCTCATACCATTGTTAACCCCAATGTATGCTTTTCCTGTGGTTCCCCATATCCATCCAGAACATGGAGAGTGGCTAAATTCTAACCTCTCAAACCAGGACATTAAGGTCCATACTGCCTCTGCATACAGCTTAGCTCTCTTGATTGGTGTCATGCAGCAGCATGTGACTGTTATGTGTCCTAGCTCACCATCCTCACAGATGCTGGGAATAGAGACCATGAGCTCTTTGGGACAGGGTCTGACACCTTCTCTTTGCAATGGCAGAACACAGGTTCATCACAGACAGGAACCATGTACACCAGCCCTATGTTCCAACACTGAGCCCACTGCATACAGTCACCTGAGCCTGGGAAAATGTCATCAGCCCTTCACTCTTTTCCACTAAACATAATCTGAGATGTGGCCTTCACTTATTGTACTCTAAACCTTGGTAATAATAATGGAAGGTGAGAAATTGGCCCTTTATGACTGTGCAAGATGAGAGGAAGGAACTTAGCCTGGTTGAGAAGAAGAGGATGGTCCCTGCCTCTCTTCTCTTTCTTGGGAGAATTCTCCCAGTTTACATCATAGAGTCCCCTAACTACTCACTCTGTGTCATTCACACCTTTTGTTACTGGGGCACTGAAGGAAGGGTGCAGTACATAGGGTGCATCCTAAAGTCCCAGGAGATCTCCCACGGTGCAGGCATTTATTTGTTTGAGTTGCTGTGTTTCTAGGTATTTGTTCTGCTCTGACTGTTAGGTAGATAAAATCAGAAAGGCCAAAGGACAAATAGAGTTGCGACTAGCAAAGGATGTGAAGGATAACAGGAAGGGGTTCTACAAGTATATCAATAACAAGAAGAGGATCAGGGATGGTGTAGGTCCCTTACTGAATGGGGCAGGCATCCTCGTGACAGAGGATGAGGAAAAAGCTGAAGTGCTCAATGCTTTTTTTACTTCAGTTTTCACAAGCAGGGTCAGCTCCCAGCCCACTACACTAGGTACGGTAGACTGGGGAGAAGAAGAGAGGCCCTTGGTGACAGAAGGTCAGGTTAGGGACTACTTAAGAAACTAGATGTGCACAAGCCCATGGGGCTGGATTAACTTTATCCGAGGGTGCTGAGGGAGCTGGCTGATGAGATAGCAGCACCTTTGGCTATTATCTTTGAAAACTCATGGCGAACAGGGGAGGTGCCAGAGGACTGGAAAAAAGCAAATATAGTGCCGATCTTCAAGAAAGGGAAAAAGGAGGATCCAGGGAATTACAGACCTGTCAGCCTCACCTCAATCCCTGGAAAAATCATGGAGCAGCTTCTCAAAGAATCCATCCTGAAACACTTGGAGGAAAATAGAGTAATCAGGAACAGTCAGCATGGATTCACCAAGGGTAAATCACGCCTGACCAACCTCATTGCCTTCTATGATGAGATGACTGGATTTGTGGATGCGGGAAGAGCCGTTGATGTGATATACCTTGACTTTAGCAAGGCTTTTGATACAGTTTCCCACAGCATTCTCATTGGCAAATTAAGGAAGTATGGGTTAGATGCGTGGACTGTAAGGTGGATAGAAAACTGGCTAGATCAATGGTTTCAGTGTGTAGGAATCAATGGATCCATGTCAAGTTGGCAAGCAGTAACGAGTGGCGTGCCCCAGGGGGCGGTCCTGGGGCCAGTTCTGTTCAATGTTTTCATTAATGATCTGGATGATGGGATAGATTGCACACTTAGTAAGTTTGCGGATGATACCAAACTGGGGGGAACGGTAGACACCCTGGAGGGCAGGGACAGGATTCAGGGAGACCTGGACAAATTGGAGCAGTGGGCCAAGAGGAATCTCATGAGGTTCAACAAGGACAAGTGCAAAATCCTGCACTTGGGACGAAAGAACCCCTGTACTGCTACAGGCTGGGGAGTGATCAGCTAAATAGCAGCACTGAAGAAAAGGACCTGGGAGTCATGGTGGATGGGAAGCTGGATATGAGTCAGCAATGTGCGCTTGCTGCCAGAAAGGCCAATGGCATACCGGGCTGCATCAGAAAAAGTGTTGCCAGCAGATCGAGGGATGTGATCATTCCCCTCTATTCTGCACTAGTGAGGCCACATCTGGAATACTGTGTCCAGTTTTGGGCTCCCCACTACAAAAAGGACATGGACAAATTAGAGTCCAGAGGAGGGCAACCAAAATGATCAAAGGGCTGGAGCACAAGCCCTATGAAGAAAGACTGAAGGAACTAGGCTTATTTAGTCTGCAGAAGAGAAGATTGAGGGGGGATTTGATAGCAACCTTCAACTACTTGAAGGGTTGCTCCAAGGAGGATGGAGCTCCACTGTTCTCGGTAGTAACAGAGGGCAGAACGAGAAGCAATGGTTTCAAGTTACAGCTGGGGCGGTCCAGGCTGGATATTAGGAGAAACTTCCTTACTAGGCGAGTGGTGAAGCATTAGAATAAGCTGCCTAGGGAGGTGGTGGAATCTCCATCTCTGGAGGTGTTCAAAGCCCAGCTGGACAAAACCCTGACTGGGATGATCTAATTGGAGTGGTCCAGCTTTTTTTGGCAGGGGGTTGGACTAGATGACCTCAAGGGGTCCCTTCCAACCCTACGATTCTATGATTCTATAGTTAAGGGAGTTTCCACCCTGTTCTGATCTTTACTTAACCCCACCCAAATCTTTTCACACAAAGCACAGCCTTTAGGAAAAAAAAGGAAAGGGCAAATAAAACTCCTTTTGTTTCATCAATCAGAGTGTGTGGAGAACTGATTGTCGCCTGGTTACTCTAAACAAACTGGGCTATGGTAAATTCATTTCTGCCATTAACCAAGTCGATAGGTGCTGAGTTTTTATTTTGCTAGTGGATACCCTACCCTGCTTCTAGGGACTTCACCAGCTCCCAACCACTCAGCATGACAGTAGGAAGACCCAGACCTCGAAGGCCTCGCCCCGGCCCCACCAGTGTCACAGTGACACGGGCTGCTCTTTCCCACTCACTTTGGGTTTCTGCTGGGACTCTGTTCTGGGGCTTCCCCTGCACATGTTTTAGGGCTGCATTCAGGGGAGGTCTTCTGCTGGGGCTTGGCATGTCCAGTTTCCCAGACAGGGGCTCCTCTCTCAGTCCTATACTAGTCAAACTCCCCCTGGGACTTACTAGCTGCTTGGCATTCTGGGGTTGGAGGAAGCCTGAGTGGGAGGTGCCTGTACTGATGCCAAGGGAGGCAAAAATCAATGCAGGTAGAAGATGGGGATGCATTGCAGGCTGGGTGGCTCCAACCCTCAGGTGAGAAGCGGGGGCTGGGGTTGCTGTGTGCTAAAGCCCACCAAGATAACCAACCTAACCCTAAACACTTAAGCTGTTTTTATTTTTTGTTACAGTGGTGGCGGGGGGAGGTGCAGATGGCTTGAGGGTTTGGCCCCACCTCTCTGACCAGGTGCCATCCTGAGGCTGCCATAAACTGAAGAGATTCCAGTCTCCAAGGTGCCTGACATCAGAGTGGCTGAGCCCTGCCCTGCTGGAGTAAGGAGTTGCCACCCCACCCAAGTAAACAACAATTCACAACTGATTGAGTTAACTTGATTAAATCAAACAGCTAATCAGTGCAGCCAAGGAGGCAGGGCAACACAAAAGGCAATCACAGTCCTTTGGGTGAAATAGGCAATTAGTAAACTCTGCTAGCAACTAATCATCCCAGGAGATCCTGAGAAACTGTTTTGGGTTTTTTTTGTTTTTGTTTTTGTTTTTTTTTTTTTTCCCCAGTGGGTTCTGGGCTCCAAAACTTAGTGTGTACAATCAAGTCTGCATATTGGCTTGAGAGATTGAGTAATAAGGCTTCCGTGATCATTTTCCTGGAGACTGACCTGTTTCTTCAAGACGGCTTAGAAGAACTGAAGCATTCTGAGCTGCTGGTAAGAAATTTATCTTGTGCTTTGTGGCTTGATAAACCATAAATGCAACCAACTAGGGTGGGAGTATGTAGGTAGGAGGAGGGAATTCCCCCAGCATTTCCAGAGACACCATTTGTCTTCCCAATTTTTTTCCCAGGATCTATTTCTCATGTGAGGCCTGATCCAAAGCCCACTAGCATTAATTGGAGATTTCATCAAGTGCCAAAGCTTGAGTCCTGACAGGCTGAAAAGGTACTGATAAGGACATCTGAGAACACATGGAACTAAGTGGGAAGGTTGACTAGATTGTATTATCTGCCACAACATCCTTGTAGCCAAGTAGGCAATGGACCCTCTTGTTATAGTTCATAATGTGGGAATGTTCTCTGGTCAGTTACCAAAGTATCACGAGCAGGCTCAAGGCAGGTTCCCGGATTCTGCGTGAAGACAATGCCTCAGTCAGGAATGAAGCAGACTACAAACTTTATTGAACTACAGCCAAATTAAACCCTAACACTCAGCATCACATAACCCAGGGGAGATCCGTATCACGGTGTGAATGGCTATGTCACCTTGGGGTGAGTGGTCCCCCACGGAATCATAGAATCATAGGGCTGGAAGCGACCTCATGAAGCTATCTAGTCCAACCCCCTGCCAAAAAAAGCAGGACCACTCCCACTAAATTATTTCAGCTAGAGTTTTATCCAGCTGGTCCTTAAACATCTCCAAAGACAGAGATTTCACCCTCCCTAGGTAGCCCATTCCAATGCTTTACCACCCTCCTAGTAAGAAAGTTTTTCCTAATATCCAGCCTCGACCTCCCCAGCTGCAACTTGAAACCATTCTTCCTTGTTCTGTCCTGTGTTACTACTGAGAACAGCTGAGCTCCATCCTCCCTGGAGCATCCCTTCAGGTAGTTGAAGGTTGCTATCAAATCCCTCCCTCAGTCTTCTCTTCTGCAGCCTAAATAAGCCTAGTTCCTTCAGTCTTTCTTCATAGGGCTTGTGCTCCAGCCCCTTGATCATTTTGGTTGCCCTCCACTGGACTCTTTCTATTTTCATAGAATCATAGGGTTGGAAGGGACCCCACGAGGTCATCTAGTCCAACCCCCTGCCTGTCCACGTCCTTTTTGTAGTGGGGAGCCCAAAACTGGACAAAGTATTCCAGATGCAGCCTCACCAGTGCTGAACAGAGAGGAATGATCACATCCCTAGATCTGCTAGCAATGCTTCTTCTGCTGTGGCCCAGTATGCCATTGGCCTTTTTGGCAGCAAGAGCACACTGCTGACTCATATCCAGCTTCCCATCCACCAGGACCCCCAGGTCCCTTTCTATGGTGCTGGTACTTAGGTGATCGCTCCTCAGCCTGTAGCAGTGCATGGGGTTTTTCTGCCCCAAGTGCAGGACTTTGCACTTGTCCTTGTTGAACCTCATGAGATTTCATTTGGCCCACTGCTTCAATTTGTCAAAGTCTTCCTGAATCTTCTCCCTGCCCTCCAGCGTGTCTACTGTTCCCCCCAGCTTGGTGTCATCCGCAAACTTACTGAGTGTGCAATAAATCCCATCATCCAGATCATTAATGAAAATATTGAACAGCACTGGCCCCAGGACTGACCCCTGGGGCACACCATTCATTACTGGTTGTCAACTAGACATGGAGCCATTGATTGCAAAACACTGAAACCGTTGATTTAGCCAGTTCTCTATCTACCTTACAGGCCAGACATCCAACCCCTACTTCCTTAACTTGCTGATGAGAATGCTGTGGGAAACCGTATCTAAAGCCTTGCTAAAGTCAAGGTATATCACATCAACAGCTCTTCCTACATCCACAAATCAGTCATCTCATCACAAAAGGTGATGAGGTTGGTCAGGCACGATTTACCCTAGGTGAATCCATGCTGGCTGTTCCTGATTACTCTATTTTCCTCCAAGTGTTTCAGGATGGATTGTTTGAGAATGTGCTCCATGATTTTTCCAGGGATTGAGGTGAGGCTGACAGGTCTGTAATTTTCTGGATCCTCCTTTTTGCCTTTCTTGAAGATAAGTACTATATTTGCTTTTTTCCTGTCCTCCGGCACCTCTCCTGTTCGCCATGAGTTTTCAAAGATAATGGCTAGCGGTACTGCTACCTCAACAGCCAACTCCCTCAGCACCCTAGGATGCAGGTTGCCTGGCCCCATGGACTTGTGGACATCCACCTTCTTTAGGTAGTCCCTAACCTGACCTTCTGTCACCAAGGGCCTCTTTTCTTGTCTCCAATCTGCCGTACCCAGTGTAGTGGGCTGAGACCCCAACTAATGGTATCTTTAGAACTGAGCGAGACTCTCACCCCTCCCTTCTCATGATTTACCTTTTATACCCTGATACAAACAAGCTAAGGTTACTTAAGAGCAAAAAAAAAAAAAAAAAAAAAAAAAAAAAGCAGAACAAGCCTGCAGCCTAAGCAAAACATGTGACTATATGACTCCCCCCTGAGGGGTCGGGGGGAAGAGGCTGCTGCTTGGTGTTCAGCAAATTCCCCTTTTACCAGAGGAGGCTAGCAATTTGCAGTTTAGCTTAGAGTTTAGTGTGACTATACTTTGGTTCAGGCTTTCAGGGGCTGCCATCCCTCTGGGCACCCTAAACTCTCATGTGACAACGTCTTCCGGTAGGTGACCACTACACAAAGTTACCCATCTTCCTTACCATGCAGGTTAATCCTCACCTGAGACTAAGAAACAGGAGTGCCAGGCTAACCTAATTGTAAACATACATAAGGAGAGATTGGACCTTGCTGACAGTCTCCTAATAGGAAAAAATAGAATAAAATAAGGTAATATCCTACATGAATCAAACAGTATCCTAGAATCTTTATGGACAGAAATTCCACGCTTGAATAAGAAGAGTATAGCAATAGTAATATTCCACCAACCATCTGACTAAAATGGGACCATAACTGTGAAATTGTCAGGAAGGCTAGAGAGGGTATAAAACCAGAAAATGCAGTAATAATGGGAGATTTCAGCTATCTTAATATTAGCTTATTAAATGGAACCTGAAAACAGGATGCAGAGAGAAAATTTATAGATGCTATGAATGACAGTTTCTTAGGGCAGCTTGTCCTAGAACTCAGAAATGGAGAGGTAATTCTTGATTTAGTCCAAGTGCAGCACAGGATTTGGTCCAAGAGGTGAACCACTTATTAATATTGACTGTAATGTAGTTAAAATTAACATCCTTGTGGGCGAGAAATTGAAAGATACAACAGACATATCTAATTTTAGAAAAAGAAACAGCTCAAGAATGAAAAAACCCACAAGGAATCTTGTTGTACTTTTAAAGACTATCAAATTTATTTGTCACATGAACTTTCATGGGAGAAAAGCTCACTTCATCAGAGCTTCTTCCACCTTCAAAACATCTGATGGAGTAGGATTTTCTTCACCGAAAGCTAACAAGCCTTGTGGATAGAAGGGATGAGGTAGATGTGGTATATCTAGACTTTAGTAAGGTGTTTAATAACAGAATCACATCACATGCTCATTAATAAACTGGGGAGGTACAAACTACATGGACCTACTACAAGACAGGTGAAAAATTAATTGGATAACTGATGCCAGAGAGTAGTTTGGAACAGTTCACATTCAGGCTAGAAGGACATAATGAGCAGGGTGCCATAGAGATCAGTCCAGGCTCCAGTTTTGTCCAGCACTTTTATCAATGACTTAAATGATGGCATAGAGAGCAAATTGATGAAGTTTGCAGATGATACCAAGCTATAAGGGGTCATGAATGCTTTGAAGAATAGGATCATGCAGGGGAGTCACTGGCACTGGGCACGCCTGGGCATGTGCCCCGAGCCCCAGTGCCAGTGCCCCAGATCTCCAGCACAATTGGGCTGGAGAACTGGGGCCCAGCTGCTGGTGGCCGCGGCAGCCCGGTCCCCAGCCAGGGGGTTGGGCCTGCAGGCTTGGGGTGGGGCCTGCAGGCCAGGGGTAGGGCCTGAGCCTGTGTCCCAGGTCCCTCGCCCCCCCCCCCAGCGATACTCCTGGGATCATGATTCAAAATGATTTAGAGAAAGTCGTGAAATGGTCTGAGATAAATAGAATGAAATTCAATAAAGATAAGTACCAAGTACTCCACTTAAGTTTGAACAACCCATTGCACACATACAATATAGGCAATGACTTCCTTGGAAGGAGTACTGTAGAAATGGATCTGTATGTGATTGTGGTTCACAAGCTAAATATGAGTCAATGGTGTAATACTGTTGCAAAAAATCAAATGCCATTCTGGGGTTTGATTAACAGGAATATTGTGAATAAGACACAAGAAGTGATTCTTGTACTCTACTCTGCCTCAGATTGAGTATTGTGTACAGTTTTGGGCACCTTATTTCAAAAAGCATGTGGAGAAACTGGAGAAAGTCCTGAGAAGCACCAAAAAAACAAGAGATTAGAGGTCTGGTACACTTGACTATGAAGGAAGATTGAAAGAGAGAGGTTTGTTTAGTCTAGAAAAAAAGGAGACTGAGAGGGGATATAATAAGTTTCCAAATACCTAGAAGTTTGGTATAAGGAAGAAGGGAAAATATATTCTCTTTAATCATAGAAGATAGGATAAGAAGCAACAGGCTTACATTCCATCAAAGAAGGTTCAGCCTAGACATTAGGGTGATTAAACCCTGGAATAAGTTGCCTTGGCAGGTTGTGAAATCTCCTACCTTGGAGGTTTTTAAGATCAGGTTAGACAGACACTTGTCAGGGATGGCTTCATGGGGTTACTTGGTCCTACCATGAGTGCAAGGAACTGGACTCTATGACCTCTCATGGTCCCTTCCAGTTTCTGTGATTCTATCACAGTTCATGCAATAAATGCATTTGTTAGTCTCTAAAAGTGCCACACAACTCCTTTCTGTTTTGCTGAACTAGACTAACAATGCTATCCCTTTGGAACTGCCCAAGAATGATGATACTAGTTAGCAGGAAATTAGGTGGGGGGGGGGGGGAAGAGTCACCAGAATAAAATATTGAAAGTAGCCTGGAGACTCTTAGAAATATCATAATAAGAGCTCAAACTAAATATGTATCCCAAATAAAAGAAGACCATAGGTGGAGCAAAAGACTGCCACCATGGATAAACATCAGAGTAATGGAAGTCATTAGAGGCAAAGGGGCAACTTTCAAAATTAGAAAGTCAAATCCCAGTAAATAAAATAGGAAGGACCACCGATACTGGCAAGTAAATTGTGACAATATAAAGATGAAAAAAATAATAATAATTAAATGCATCAAAAGACTTCTCACACAGTCACTGGATGACCCAAGGTGTTAAAGGAACATTCTAGGAATACAAAGCTATTGCATAGAAGCTAACTGAATTCTTTGTAAAACAAGACAGAAGTCCTGTGGCACTTAAAGACTAGCAAATTTATTTATTGAATGAACTTTTGTGGGAGAAAATCCTACTTTTTCAGACACTTGAAGATGGACAACTTAAAAAAGGATTTCTTCATATCAGTCTACACTGCAGTTGATTAGATCCTCCCCATCAGAGCCTTTCTTTCTGGAATACAAATCTGAATTACTATCCCAAATTGTTCTCAAACCTCTTCTAGTGACACATCAAACCAAAAAATCAACAGTAAGAAGTCACCAGGACCAAGCTGTATTCATCTGAGTGTATGTCTACACTTACACTTTAAATCATAATAATGATGATGAGCTTTCCCTATTTTGAAACAAGGGGCTCATTTTGAAAGAATATAACCTAGTTTTATATTAAAATGACAGTTAAATCAAAATTATTATTTTGAAATAATGCAGTGTAGCTGCGTTTTTTCAACTTAACTGTTATTTCTATTTAACAGTTTTTGCCCTTCTCCCTCCCAGGGTGCCTTCCTCTTTCTATATATTGGGTAGGGGTGTGGCCCTTCTTGGGGGCCATCTTGACACACCTCCAATGGTGCCCCTTCCAAAATCAAACAAGAAAGTCCTGTCCATGGACATGCTAGTTCAATGGGTTTCTAGTGGGAACATGTTAAATCAGTTTAATGATTTTTATTTCAATTCAATTAGACTGAGCTAAGTTAAATTGATTTAACAATCTAAGTGTGGACATAGCCTATGAGTTCTGAAGGAACTCTAATACAAATGTGCAGAACTAGTACAATATGTGAACTTTCACTGAAATTATCCTCTGTCGCAGATAGCTGGAGAATAGCTAATGTAAAATTGTGATTTTTTTTTTAAAAGGCTCCAGAGATAATCCTGGCAGTTACAGGCCAGCAAGCCAAACTACAGTACTGCACAAATAGGTGGGAATTACAGTAAAGAACAGAATTATCAAACTCAGAGATAAATATAATTTCTTGGAGAACAGTCAACATGGCTTTTGTGATGGGAACTCATACCTCACCAATCTTTTAGAATTCACTAAAGGAGTCAGGAAGCATGTGTATAAAGGCGATACTGTTGATAGAATGTACTTGGTGTGACCCATCCATGCCTAGGGTTGACACTTGAAAATGTTAAGAACAGGGCAGACTACAAAATGAGAGCAAATTGTCTTACTATTGGTGGGTGATGCTGAAATCAGACTTCTCCAACCAGCCACAAACAATGCTTTTGATTTCCCACACAGGATATAATGAAGATCAAACAAAATATACTCAGCCTTCTTTACTGAATTTCAGTCTCCAGCCTCCAGTTACCCCCTGGGTCTAGTAAAAAAAATAAATTACCCAAAACTCCTTGCTCTTTACAAAAGTTTTCTCCTGACCTAAAAGGATCAGCACATTGCTAGATCAATGTTTGGCTCTGACCCAAAATACCATGCTGACAGCCAATCCTTTATTAACTATAACTAAAGGCTTGTTATAAAAAGGAAAGAAAAACTATGGCTATGTCTACCCATAGGCAGTTAAAACAATTTAACTTAAATTGATTTAATAACATCAATCTGAAACCCATTAAATCTATTTAGGTTTCACAGATTTAACAGGTACCCACTAAAACTTCAAACTGAGCTACCATGTTCAGGGAGAGGACTTGCTAGTTAGATTTAAGACAGGGGCACCGTGGGAGGTGTGGCAACATGGCCACCAGGAAGGGCCATGCAACCCACCCAATCCCCTGCCTGGCTCTTACCTGGTGAGCTGAGTGGTGGGGAAAATCATCTCCCCACCCAGCTCTGGGTGCGCTGAGCTGGGCAGGGAAGAAGGCACCCCCCCACACCTGGCTGCGGCCCTGGGAGCTCAGCCAGGCATGGGGAAGGGACCTATGTGCCTGGATCCCTGCATGAAAGCTGGGCTGTGGGGGTACCTTCCCTGTTGCCAGCTAGTGCTGGGGAAGCTGGGTGATGGGGGTCTCTTCCCCGGCTCCCAGCTTGTGCTCCAGGAAGCCAGTGCAGGGCTCCCTTTCCCCCCACACCTGGCCAGCACAGGGAAGCTGGGTGCTGGGAGCTCTTTCCCCCACTGCCTGGCCAGCACTGGGAGAGCTGAGCATGGGGGCCCCTTTCCCTTGCACCCAGGCAGCAGTGGGGAACACAGTACGGGGGTCCCTTCTATCCTCCCCATCACTCTGGCCAGGGTTCTGAACCCTGGCCCTTCCTCCAGAGTGCTACACTCCCTGGGAGGAAGAATGTCAAATTGTGTTAAATCAATATGACAGTTATATCAAAATAACACGTCCATATGGTGTTATATTGATATAATGGTTTTGATTTGACTGTCACATCGACAAAAAACTAGGTTTTATTGTATTGATATGACTTACCATATAGTGAAATGAGGGAGAGCCTCGTTTTGATATGTAACCCTCTCTCTTTTCTCCCTGGGAGCAGGCAACACTCACGGGTGCACAGGTGACTAAGTTTGATGACAAAAAGAGATCCTGAATTTCCCAGTGGTGATGTTGGGATTGTGGGAATCCTCTACCCACTCTTCTTCTGCAGTCCCTTTGCTTCACAGGAAAGTAAACTTGGCGGTGCCTCCACCTGGCTGGGTCCAGTACATGCTCATTGGTGTGCTTTGGGAGCCTCCAGGGACTAAATCCATGTGGCTAAGAATAACCTGTGGGATGGGTCTAATGCAAACTTACTAATTACATGTTCACAGCCCTTTTTCCAACTCAGAGCGCATACTTCCCAGAGCTCAGAACCCCAACCCCTTACTTGTGTGGGCGCGCTTGGAGGGTCAATGAAGGAGACAGGGCAGAACGCTGTTGGTCCAATGTATCTGCTCAGAACCATGCTGCAGACCAGGAGTGAGCCCAACCAATGGTCTGTACTCCTGGCCCTGGTTCAAAGGGACTGCTACACTGCCTCCCCTCAGGCCCAGTCAGTCTCTCAGCAGACTCCTTTGCTTTACAAGCCCTGCTCCAAATTGGAGGAGGGAGACAGACACTCACATCTTCACTGCAGATCCAGCTCAGCCAGCTCTAGGCTCAGACCCTGCTTTGAGCTCAGTAAGCCAACAGCCTCTGAAACTCCATGCTTGAGTGAGCCTCCAGCAGTCTCAGGAAGCCCAGGAGCATTCACAGCACCTTCCAGATTCAGACATGTCTCTCTCCCTCTGAGGAGACCCCTTTGTCCCCCTGTGCTTCCTGGGGGGGCAGGCAGTGGTCCCTCTCTCTTTTCCAAAGGATCCTGGGAGTTGTAGTCCCTCGGTGGAAAACTTATAGCACATAGGAACTGCTTAAATCAGGGGTCTCAAACACAAATCAACACGAGGGCCGCATGAGAACTAATAGAGGGCTGCATGAGGACTAATATGTTAGCTCAAGGGCTGCATCACTGAAACCTTTTCATAGAGCAATATTGCAAATATCGGTAACAACAGTGTCATTGCAGGCCACAGGAAATAGCTTTAGGTGCTGCATACAGCCCACGGGCCACTTGTTTGAGGCCCCTGGCTTAAATGTTAACCTCCTACTTGATTTCAGAAGACCCTAAAGTATAGGGTGCCTACATTTATAAGGAATTGTCATGTGGACCTACCATTTTTAAATTGAAATAACCAGCATTATTTTTATTTAAATGGTGTGTGTGGACGTGCCGTATAAGAGAAATGTCAAAGGATTAAAGCAATCAGATAGATAGATACATACAATACATACATAGTTTGAAAGTCCGTGTATAATCAGGTGCTCAGTAGAATTTGGAGTTTGTAGGCTTGTACAGTTTGTCTGGTTTACATCCAATACCTAGTGGGGCCTCAGTCTTTTGTTTCACAGCTTCATTTTTAGATGAATAGAGCCAGACATAGGTGATAGTTGAAAGCAGAAGACTGAATTGAAGATTATTGAGCAAAAGATGATGGTTGTGCAGCTGCCTTTTATGTCCCTAGGCCTTTCCCATGCTGCCCCTGGAAATTTACAGGAATGAGTCCAGATTCACATGAGCATATCCTGGTGACTCATTAGGCGTCTCCTTAGTCCCATTATACCAGAGTGTTTTCTTAAGGAGCCATTAAATTGGCTATGTGTGCAGCCATTCAATCTGGTGTGTTTCCCAGAAACACAGCAAAAGTTAAAATGTAGATATAATCACACATATTCATAACTGCCAGTACAGATATGACACATACACTTAAACAATATAAGGTTTCTTATCAAACTGTTCTACTGGTAACTGACATTACACATCTCATTTGGATTATTGCAATTACTGACATACTGATGTTAAATAATATCATAAATGGTCCCCACAATCCAGACTGCATCACACTTGGATTTTCAGAAAGCCTTTACAAAGCCCTGCCCTAAAGCCTCTGGAAGAAACTAAGTCACCATGTGTAGATGGATTGGCAGACCCCATGTACCTTCTCTTGGGATGGCTTTTCTCTCTCTCTCTCTCTCTTTTACTGTCCCTCTTCCATGCCCTTGTACAGCCTTGACACACTCACTTATCCAATCACCCACCTTTACAGGATTCTGGGCTTATTCAGACAGTAAGCTCAAAAAGTAAAATTCAGAATCCCAAAATATATCCCAAGACATGACTTATACTTCAGAGTCTGGATGAGCAAGAAGGCTCTTTTATTTGATCCTATTTTTTTCCTTTAAGAATTTTTAGTGGTGACCTGCCTGCATGTGCAGCTTGCTCCCCTGCAGACTTCCCAGGGTCAGCTCTCCAAAATAAGTGCTTATGGCTCTCTAATAAGGATCCAGCTGCTTGCAGTTCCCTCCCTGTACCAGCCATGTTGTTAGCTCATTTAGCAAGCCAGGTCTTGCTCAAGCCTACTGAAGCCACCTTCCTCTCTTGTGCGTTTTTCGTTTCCTCTTGCACGCCTTGGAGCAAGAGGGATGGTCCTTTCATGAATCAATAGCTGGGTAAAAGATAAGAAACAAAGGGTAGAAGTAAACAGTCAGTTTTCACAATGGAAAACAGTGAAAAGCTGTGTCCCCCAAGGACACAGGGAGCCTGCTCTATGTTTTTGGGAAGGACAGGAGACAGTAGTGGGCAACTTTAACTCTGCATTGACAAAGTTTTTTGGTAAGTTAATTTCCTTGTTTTGTGGTGGTGGTTTTTTTTTTTTTTTTTTTTTTTTTTAACGAACATACCAGAGCCCAGACTTCCCCCTCGCCAGCCTCTGGCTTCTTGGAAATGATTATTGTAGCCACAGAAGGCATTAGGATCTTCACTGTCCCTTCCTCTTCTCATGTCCCATCTCTCTGTCTGTCCAGCACAGCCTTGTTCTCTCTGCTCATCCTTGCGTCTCATAAAAAGGGGTTATTGGCAGGACCCCCACACTTGAGGAGCTGGGGAAAGGATGCAGACACTGAGCTGGGACTGACATGGAGCCAGTGAGGGTCTGTTTTGTAGAGCAGCAGTTCTCAACCCCTGTGTAAGGACATGTTACTATGACACCACACAGTAGTAAGTGTGTTGTGGAGATCTGAGAAGATGGCTGGATTTGGCCTTGGGGTAGGAGTGTTTCCTGTAGTGTCACAATATGCCACCAAGTGTGTCATGACTTGCAAAAGGTTGAGAAGCACTGTTGTAGAATAACAGACATGGGGGCATGGGTACTAGGGAGTTGTGAGACACAATTAAAGCCTGCAGCACCCCTGCATCCCCACTGCAAATCTCTGATCCCTTCCTGTTGTTCTTTGCTCTGAACTCCCATCTCTTGAAAGCACCCACCTGCAAACGTGAGCCCAGCACATTCTCCCCCTCCTTCTGCTGCATGTTACCTAGGATTGAAGACAGTTCTGGCCTTGTTTGCTTGATTGAAACACATTGGAGAGAAGGGAAACCCTAGAGCCTTCTCCTGTAGCCTTCTGGAACAACAGCGGGGCAGTCACAGAGGGTAGGAATGGGTGGGGGGGTGATATTTGCAGTAGCAAATGGTATGGGCGTGTGGGGATACGGACAGATTCACTCATCTTTCCCTGTAAACACATCACTGTTGGGAAGGTGTCAGCTGTCCCCCTTAGGGTTCTGCTGTCAGTGATTCAGCACCCCTGGAGCAACAAGCACCTTTCCTTGCAGCTACTAGAGGGAACCCTGTTCCAGTTCCAGCTCATATTGCAGCTGGGGTCCAGTCACTTTCCTGAGAGAGGAATACAGAGGATCGCAAGTACCTCACAGGGACGCATTCCCAAGTGCGCCTTCCTGGGTCTCAAGAAGTTTTTTTGCATTTGTGTGGTGGCAGCGATACCACTCCAAGGCCAGGAATTGGAGGCCTTGGAGACTTTTAAGAGCAGGCTTTAAGGCCAGTGGCTTTTCTGGCCTGTTGCAGGCCCCCACCTTCTGCACTCAGAGTGCCAGAATGGGGAAAAAGCCTTGACAGATCCAGTCTACCTCTTGCTCCCATGGTTCATTAAATCATACACTGTGTGCCTGGACAGTGATAAGGAGTAATTCAATAATAGGATGGGCAGGTGCAGAATAGTGGTTGAATGTCCTTTTTGACCTTTAAAGGTTAACAGGTGAAGTCTGTTAACTAGGTTAGACCTCAGTGAAAACAATACCCCCATCTTTATAACTACCTGATGTGTACTCCATAATGTCTGCAAGACAAAAGGAGACACTTTTTTGCTGTGTTGTTTTGTGATGGCAGAAAGGTTGGCCACAAACTTTGGACAGCTAGATACCAGTGCAACAAGAGAGGTCAGTGCGGAGCTCTTTGTTTCATAGAGGCATTGAAAATCCATTTCTGTAATGAGCCACAGTAATCTGCTCAAACTATCTGTGTTGTGCCTTCTTACGCCATCCTCTCCATTGCATCACTGACCCTGCAAATCTCCTTCCTCCTCAATCCTTGTGACTGTAATCAATAAAGAGTACTTCAGTACACACACATTGACCTTTTATTGAGCAACTGTAACAGTTAGCAGAAAGAGAAATACTTTATGTACTGTAATGATTTTGAGGGTTCCTTAAAGACGATACTACAGAATGAGTAAGGAAGAGAACTTTAATCATACAGACAGGTATCCAGGTGTGCACCTGGGAGCAGCCATGTTAGATCTTCTCTGAGGCATGTCTCTCAATTTACACAACACTGGCCCATGCTAGGGAGTGTCTCTAAACTCACAACCTTCTACAAGCATATCACTACATCTTCCCCTCTAAGGAAAAGAAGTAAACAGTTAGATATGTATAATAGCTAGCTAATAATACATGCACTAACATCTAACAACACATAACAGCTATCTAAACAAAAACATGCAGAAGAACAGTCCATAAACCCAGGATATGAAGTACTTAGAGAGGAGAGGTTACTAGCACATCACTCTCAAGTGAGTCTTTACCACCCACTTCCCTTACATATGCTAGTAGGTCTCTGAGTCTCTCTGGGTGTTTGATGACTCGACTAGATCTTCTCAGTACTGGTCCTTCGTTCAGGTCTGAATTCTCTTGCACCCTGACGGTTTCATTACCATATGTTGAAGATATCGGATCTGTCAGGGGAGGCATGCCAGAATCTACTTCAAATTCCACGGCGTTGGAACTTTCTGGAATAAGTCATAGATCCCGTTGATTACATCAAAATGTGTTGCCTTGATCTGTGTTGGCCACGTAAGACAGTGGATGCAGCTGTTTTGTAATAGTACCTCTTTGTCCCCAGGTATTAGAGGAGTGATTCCTCAGGCACACTCTATTGCCTGGGTTAAGGGATGGAAGATCACAAGCCCTTCTATCAAAATAATATTTCTGCTTCCACTTCTGGTTTTCTTTCATCTTCCGAATTTTAGGATTGTTCCTAGATTGCAGCAATTTATCAGTAATAGGTAAATTAGATCTGATCCTTCTTCCCATTAACAGCTGAGCTGGAGAAAAGCCATTCTCCAGGGGTGTACTTTGGTAGACCAGCAATGCTGTATACAAATCACCTCCACTTTCAAAAGTTTTTTTTTTTTTTCATCAGGTTCTTTACTGTCTGTATAGACCGTTCCACCAATCCGTTTGAATGGAGATAATTTGGAATGGAGGTTTCATGATGAAAATCCCAATCTGAGGCAAATCGCTTGAATTCTGCACTTGGCAATTGTGGCCCATTGTCACTGAAGACCTCATCAGGAATTCCATGTCTGGAGAACATTCCTTTCATGCCAGTGATCACTGAATTGCTATTAGTACTGTTCAGTGTGCAAATTTCTGGATATAAAGAGTAATAATCAGTGACTATTAAGTAGTCCTTGGAATGCCAGGTAAACAAATCCACACCTACCTTCTCATAAGGTCTCTGTGGAACAGGATAGGGTCTCAGTGTCTCTGCCTGTTGGCATGGCCTATATTTCAAGCATAAAAAGCATTTTTTTACCACATTGGTAAAGTTGTGATTGATCCATGGCCAATACATGACCTCTCGTGCTCGTTCTTTGCACTTCTCAATTCCCAAGTGACCTTCATGAATCTTTTTATAACAATTCTTTTTGGAGGTTCCATGGTGTTACAACCTTCCCACCTTTGAAAATCACCCCATCTACCACAGTCAGTTCATGTCTGCACTCCCATGTAGCCAGTTGTTCCTCATTTTTGTGGCTGTGAATTTTACTAGTCCATCTTAAATGAAGTACTTTGCTCTTATCTTTCTTGAATTCCATCTTGTTGACTTGAGAGAGTTCTCCAGTGTGTCCAGGCCATTTTTAAAGTGCTTGATGTCATCTGCACGTTTTATTAGTATCATCTCCACTCCATTTTTCCAAATCATTTTTAAAAATATAGTGCTGATCCCCACTAGATACACCTTCTCAGTTGGACCAACAGCTATAGACAACAACTGTTTAAATGTGCTCTTGAGGTCAGTTGTGCAGCCACATTGTACTAACTTCATTTTTGAGCCACATTTCCCAGCTATGTTTCTGAGAATGTTGTGTGGGAAGGTGTCAAAGGTGTTATAAACAGCAAGGTGTAGGTTCCTAACCCAGGGTTGTTTTGGAATGATTTGGTTTGAATAAACCCATCTTTCCTAATGTTTAGGATAGTATTCTCAGGTACATGTTCACAAACTGATGTTTTAACAATTTATTTCAGTAGTTTTCCAGGTCCTGAGGTGAGGTTGAATTGTCTGAGAGGCCTGGGGTCTTCCATCTTCCCCTTTCAAAGGCAAGTACTGTCTTGTGCCTGGAGATGAAGAGGCTCTTCTCTGAGAGCTAAAAAGAGAACTGGTGTACAGAACCTTGATTGTTCAGGCCAGAAAAGTAGAGGCAGGACCTTCTCTTCTCTCCCTGGCTAAATCCCCCAGGGGAATGGAATCATGGGATTCCCATTTCTGAAGGGTCTTTAATAGAAACAAGGGCTAGAATTTGGCACAAACCATTTCTTGGTTGGTAACACTTCACACCATAGTGAATTTTAGAATTTCTGCATGCCTAGCACCTTGAAACACCCCTTTCTCCTCCACAATGGACTTAAAAAAAGTGCTGAATAATGCCGTCTCTTGGAGACATGTCCCATTATGAGAAAACCTCTGTTTTTTGTAAAATCTAGTATTTGAATAAGAACTTTTGCCAAAAATAAATTATTTTCCAGCACAAATCCCTTTCTGTTTGTCACAAAGCTTTCAATTATCTCATCACACACAAAGGGGGGACACTTGGATCTAGAAAATTAAATGAAATGCTTCCAGCTGTGCTATGTATGTCATTGCTGTTCCTGAAAATAATACAATTTCAACCTAGAGAACTAGAACATTTCACCTCTTATATTAGGTCATAATGTGAGGTAACTGAACAGGATACAGCACTTCAAATTGCATCAACCAAGTAGTGACACACTCAAAGATATCCTCACAGCTTCCCATCCCCACTGACCATGCTATAGGTAGGGGAGGGTCATTCTCCCTACTTAATGAAATAGTGTGTAAGGATGAGATGGAGAAATGACTTGACTGAGGTCATGCAGCCAGTCACTGGCACAGTTGGGAATACAACACAGAAGTCCTGACTTTCAAAGTAAGCATCCCATCTCGAATCTCGTACACTGAGTGATCAGAGGAAACTACTCGTGGAGGAGTCCCAGACTAGAATTGTTCACACCAATTTTCTCTGCTAGTATTGCAGAAGAACTAGAACTTACGACTGAATCCTGCTCATGGGGAAAAGCAGCAAATTTCACCAAAAAACATGATTGGCTATGACAGTGGCTCCCAATCCATTTGGTGCAAGGGCCACAGATCTAATTTTTACAATCTTGTGGAACACCCCTGGGGATTTAAGGAGTATGGTTCCTATAAATCTTTGCCCTGTGGGAGAGGGTTTGTCGAGCTGAGGAGCGGGGCTGGAGCTGCAGCCAGAGGCCTGGGAAGGAGGCAGAGGGAGAGGCCCTGCCTGAAAGCAGGGAGGACAGACCAGCTTTCCTGGGATGCCAGGCCAGCACCCACAGAAGGACACTGTGCTGGGGAGAGTCGCCCAAGGACAGAGCAGCATCCAGCGACTGGCCATCTGGAGCTGGGGGGCCGTGAGTACAGCACCTGGGACTCAGAGGGGAGGTTGTAGTTAGTTAAGTGGGGAGGGGACCACTCTGGGTTTGCAGAGAGCAGCAGAAGAGGCATCAGAGGGTTTTCTTTTGCTGGGAAAGTGCTCGCACCGAAGACTAGGAGCTGATGGACTGAACTCTGGACTGGAACTGTGCTGGGACTCCTGAACTCATGGTGCAGATACAGAGCTGACGTCTGCCTCCAGCCTGCTCTATTGTTGGGCCTTGCAGGGCCCTGTGTTAGCTGTTACTCTGTGTTACTGCTGCCCCATCTCCCCTGTTGGTTTCCCCTTTGCACCTATGTAAATGAACCTTCCCCATCCCCATAATCCTTGCGCTATTCCAGTGTGTGTGTGGTGACTCTGGGGGTTTGGAACTGGTGCCCCTGGGGCAGAGAGGCTCTCCTTGCTGTGTTCCCGCACACACCGTTCACTGGTCAGAGCCGCCTGCAAGGCAGACTCAATCTGGCCACGTGGGTGTTACA
>VOCP01030183.1:0-10586 GCA_007922195.1 Podocnemis expansa
TGGGTCCATGACAAGTTCTAATTAATCATCTCTGAACATATTCTGGAAATAGAACCTTTGGTTTCCAGACTAGTTAAAGTTGCCAGGTGACAACTGTAGCAACCTGTCAGCTCCTATACAAAACCCCAGCACTTACCAGCAAGGAACATAAAAAAGGACATTAAAAAAAAAAATCACATGAGCATATTCTTATCAATACTAAGCAATGGACATTTCATCACCACTTCATTTCCTCTGAGTCACTGATGGTTTCTCTCCTCATGACAGAGTGAGAAGAGATTTTGGCTATGGAAAATGGGGTAAGCCCAATTACACAGAGGCTCAGGGGTGTCTAATACACACCAAGACTTAAACCTAGGAGACTGAGGGACCCTGGGTATCTTCCTGGTTTGACCACTGAGTACCACACAGCAAGGACCCTGCTTTTCCTGACACTACTGCAGGCACTGAGGAAATGAAGAGCAGGGGAACTTTTTCTCACTGGCACTGGCATTGTCTGTTCCTTTGCTGTATAAGCCCTGTTTCCAGCCATCCTGTTCTGGAGAGACACCATGAAGTGCAGACAGTTCTTCACTCACCTGACGGTGAATCCCTGTTCCTGTCACTCGCCCCACTGCCTTCCTCCTCATTCTGCCCCTGAGCAGGGACATCTTCAGGGTCAGACACTCCTCTGGCATCATCATAAGCATCCCTTGTGACATCTCCAGTCAGCACAGGTGCACCTAAAGAAACAATGTGAAGTGGTTCAGAGGATATTCACAGTGAACTCTGAGCTGCAGATAGCCCAGCTACTCTGATCCTTGGGGGCTTCCCTACCATTTAACTTCCGCCTCAGGGCAGTAAGAGAAGCCTCCTCTACGACCCACAAAACTCAGAGGGCTTTTACACATCACAGTTATTTGAAACATTCTGACCACTGACTGTGAGGATCTTGGAGCAGGCAGATGATGAGGGGGAGTTCTGGAAAGAGGTGACTAGGAACTAGTGCAGTGGAAACACTTACAAGGCATTTTGTTTTAACAATTAGAAATAGAAATGATGGTTTTTTTCAGGAAGTTTGTCCCCAGCTTCCAAAACTTGACTTTATTTTTAAAAGTCTTTTCAAATGTCATCTCCTGATAAAATTTATTTCATAAGCTGCCATCTGTTTACAACATATTGACACCACTGGGAACTCAGCCAACTAGCAAGACTGAGCTATGGGCCTTGGGTGTAATAGTTGTATACCCCACTGCAGGACAGTGGAGGGATAATCACCTTGCCCTCTCTGCCAACCTTCCTCCCCTTTTGGCTGCTTGGGCCTGAGTAAGTTAGACCAGCAGAGCCCCAGCTGCAGGGGAAAGTATAACAGCTGAAGGTGCTGATTAACCTAAACCAGGACTGAAATTAATGGGATAAAGAGGAAATGCTGTTTCCCTAGCTGGAGGGAGTATACAAGAGAGCCAGAGAGCAACCACCAGAAGGTGTGGTGACAAAGAAGGGTAGGAGCTGGGCTCCTGAGTTTACTTCCTGGTCAACAGGATAAGCAACTCAGAGCCTCAGCCCAAGAAGGTTAATCTAAGAGCAGGAACTATATCAGAGTGCTGCAAATAAACTAGCATGGGTGGTTAACCTAGAAGACTACATCTACAAGATCAGTTACTGAAGAGGGAGGAGAGCCACCCCCAAAAGACCTTGAAGGGCATGGAATCTCTGGTAATCTGCTACAGAGGGGGCTTGTCCAAGACTTTCCTCTGAAGCCATTGCAGAGAGAGTCCTTCGAGATGGAAGAGACCCTGAAGCATTGTTCCCTCTAAGCTGTGTGTGTGTGCACGTGCACACAGGTCATGAAACCCGTGCACACAACAAAATAAAGTGTGCACCAAAAATTCAATAGTGTTAATATTGGTGCTCACAAAGAAATTTTTTTGTGCACCCAAAGAAATTTTTTGCACACACAGTCTATGAATAATTAGAGGGAACATTGCCCTGACGTGTCTGGTACTGGAAGTGTGGATGATTCAGCAGATCTGCCAGGTGAAAGGCAGATTCATTAGCAAAGGAACCCCCAGGAGTTTGTGAAGGGACAGGCTGTTGCCCAATAACAATTGCTCCAAAGGATGGGGGGTTCAGGAATAAAGGACAGCACCAAGGCAGTGTCCTGGAGATTAGGCAAAATGGACCCAACACATTACTCTGATGTATTTTGGGGGGCTTTTGAAAAGCTGACTATGACAGTGGCCTGAGAGAAGGCAACTTGGGCCCTAATCCTTGCCCCATATTTAGGAGGTGAGGCCCAAGCCACCTATATGGCCTTGGATGAGACACAAATGAGGGAATATGTTGTAGTGAAAGCTGCCATCGTGGACTACACTGGACTCTCAGTGGAGTGGTGCTGCCAGAAGTTTCAGACTGCCAGGTGGACTGACAACCTGACGCCCTGAGGGTCTGCACCACAATTAACAAACTAGGCTGCCCTGTGGTTGAGGTTCACCATCCAGATGATGGAGTAAGTCCTGGATGCTGCTGTTCTGGAACATTTTCTTCATAGCTTACCAGAAACTGTCTGAGTCTGTATCTAGTGCCATCAGACAGACCTGCTAGTGGACATCGAATTGCTGATGGAGGAATATGTGGAGACAGTGGTACCTGGGAGGGTGTAGAAACCTTTCATAGTTACAGACCAGGAGGGAAGACCCCGGAATCAACACCCAGGAAGGGGCCAGAACCAGGGGACAGCTGAGGCTGAGGCTGTGTTCACACAGCACTCTTATTTCGAAACAACAGAGGTTGTTTTGAAATCAGAAATACCCAGTTCACACGACGCACGGTTGTTTCGAAACAATGCCGTCCAAACATGTTGTTTCGAAACAACGGTGACTTGTTTTGAAATAACTGTTGCCTGAACCTGCTATTTTGCTTTGAGCTTTTTTTCCTTTGCTTTAAGCTTTTTTCTTATAACATGTATCAAAATCACACCTGTGTGTGAACACAGCCTGAGAGATCAGCTGCTAGCAGTGTAGTCATTCTGGTCATCAGAAACAGGACAACCTTGAGATGGAGCATGGACTTCTGTGGGTGGACTAAAGGTTATGACCCTAAGGCTGTGTTCACACACAGGGGGTTATTTTGATATAAGTTGTTTTGAAACAACTTACATTGAAATAACACCTTATTTCGAAATAACTTATGCCACATTAGCAAAAAGTTATTTCGAAATAAGGAAAAAGACAGGAAATGAAATAGCAAGTTCACAGTGTGAAGATGATATGTTGCTTGGGGAAGGGGGCTGCAGGCACCCGCGGGGTTCAGCGCAGCTCAGTGCTGAACCCCCCGGTGCCTGCAGAGGGGGGCTCTGCCGGCCAGGGGACACCCCAGGGTGCTGAGGGTTATCTGGCCAGAGTGGTGAGGAGGCAGCCCTTCGAATGTTGTTTCGGAGCACCTTGTTCTGAAACAACATGTTCACAAGCATTGTTTTGAAACAACGGTTTCGAAACAAGGTTGTTTTGCCCCCCAAATGGGGTTTAACTTGTTTCAAAACAACACAGTTGTTTCGAAACAATGGGTTCCCGTTGTTTTGAAACAACTGTGCGTTGTGTGAACATGTGGGGTTTTTTTTGGTTTTTTTTGGTTTTTTTTGGTTTTTTTTGGAAACAACCTTGTTGTTTTGAAACAAAAATGCTGTGTGAACACAGCCTAAGACATGATATCCATTTGGGTGGGGAAAAGACCCAAAGAAGGGCTAGTGGACCCAGCCTCCACCCAGTTATTGATTACAAGGGGGGCTACTGAAGGAATATTGGATGGTTCCAGGCCTTGGGTGGACCTTTAGTGTGTTCACAGAGATAGCCAGAGGTACACAATGGAAGAGGTGCCCTGAAGGAAGAAGGGCAGTTTGAAAGGCAATTGGTGGGTATAACTGCCAATTTTCTTTGCCTGGTCCTGATCAGGAAAGTTTGAGGAGACCCTCCCAAAGGGTTAAGAGAACTGGGATGGGGACCTCAAGGAACTGAACTGGGAGAACAGGGAGGAGCTACACACAAGCATGAAAATGTATCAGAGCACTGTAAATAAAACCAGCAATAATTGCACCGGCTTGTGCCTATGAGCCCAGTTACTGAAGAGAGTGGAGACAACCCAACACATCTTGAAAGACCGGGAGCCCATAGTAATCAGCTAAACCAATCCACTCCCTGTCGAGTATTTCTGAAACTGATGTATATCAACTGCAATAGCCATAAGCCAGGAAAGACTGGCAGAAAACATGGCTCCTATACAGAGATCTCTGCTTCAGTATGTCGTCTTTACAAATAGTGAGTGACATTAGTGTTCCCAGCACTGAGTGTCACAGAGAAGTGACCTGAGCTTGCACATGTGGGGAGCTCCTGAGCCAACTGCTCCTTCAGTCCCTGCAATGGGCCTCTGTGAGGACCTCGGACATCACAGGCTTCCCCAGCCCTGGCTCTCCACACAGCTCTTCTACTGCACCTGCTCAGTGCCCCCAGCCCTATGCCAATAGCAAACACTGTTTGTGAACTTAGTAGTTTTCTCAACAAACTGCTATCATCCCTACTGGGAAATACATTTATTTATGTCACCAGGGCAACATTGTTTCCATATGGTGGATGCTCTGCTCACCTTGGGTGTCTGGATTCTGTAGGATGTCATCCAAAGCAGGCTCCTCCACGTTATCGTAATCCCACTCAGACCCCTCAGGGGAAGCGGTCTCTGGAAGACCAAACACATCACTCACCCCGTGTCACCAGGCAAGTCTCTTCAGGGCAGGTGGCCCTTGTAACCAGAGCTGTTTATCAATGCATGTGTGAGGGAAAGGTGCTGGGTGCCCATGGTGAGAAGGGAACAAATCAGAGAACTGCAGGCAAACAGGAGTCCCCTAAATAATTAGGGGCCAGCCCTGTCCCTGAAGGGTCTAACAGCAGCTCTGTTATGAGTTTCAGTGGGAGCAGGGTCTGGGCTGGTGCTGAGGTAAGAGGTTGGGACCCTGGCACTGCCCAGCCAGAATTGGTCTGTGTGAATCCAGCTCTTCAGACAGGTTTGAATTTTCCTGTTACACTGGGGAGGGGGAACCTTCCCACTGCAGAAAGAAAAGATCCCACTGGGAAGTGGGTGGCCTGGTCCTCTGTGAGCTCCTGCTCTCCATGGTCCTCTCGGGCAGCCCAGGGCTCACCTTGGCACCTCTCCAGCCTCTCAGTAGGACTAGCGCCTCCTTCACCCAGCCACAGGGTAAACTCCCAAAAGGGCCCAAATTCATGGAGTCCCTTGTGAGCAGCTGGAGAAGAAATGCCTCCCTGCTTATCATTAGAGATGGGCCCAGGCCAAGAAGTTCAGATCCAGGGTTTTCTTTCATCCTGTCATAGCGACAGGTGCCATCTACAAACCTGAGACCCAGAGCTGGGGTGAGAATTGCTAAATGCTCCCTCCCCCAAAGCTCTGGTTGGTTGGGATTAGAGAGTGGATCTGAGTCCATCTATAATTATAGCACAGGGCAATCTGCCCTCACTCTGAGCACTGTAAGCTGAGCTGACACCTTCACCCAATGAGACTGACCCATCTGCTTCAGCTCCTCACCTGACCTGGGGAGGTCAGAGGGAGCCGCTCACAGGGATGTGTGCTCAACGGATGGTCACGTTTCCATCTGAGATTCTGACAGGGATCTTGTTTGTTTGGATTAGACCCAAATGGGTAAAATTTGAATCATCTGATGGAAAGAGCCGTGACTGCAGAAAGTGTTTTAGAAATTCTGTTCTCTGCCCAGATTTGGGGTTCTTAGTCTGAATGTGCCCCTCTCCCATTACCTTGTTTTGATGCAGGATCACTTTCCCCTTCACTGTCCCCAGTGTAATACTGCAGCTTCTTCACTGAATCCTCTGAGTAGGGAACTGGAGAAACAGAAATTCATCACGATGAGAACAGCAGAAATGTTGCCTGAGAACACATCTGGGTCTTGGAGCATCATTTCTTTTCTCCAACTAATCCTCCTTCCAGAGAATATTAAATGGCAGCAGCTCTGAGCCATGAGAGACTGACACAGCCCTTCCAAAAGAAGTCACCATTGTATTGCGGTAAATGTGACCAGGAATCAATTTGACCTGAAAGTTGCTGGGAATTCCCATACCCCATGGGGTGTGTGAAGGAAACATCTCTGACTACAGATCCAAGAAAGTTCCAGAATGGTCCTGTCCTCCTCAGCCCCAGAGAGGACTCCTTCTTCTTAAGAGTAAATAAATACCCACCTCCCCAATAATCAGTGGATCAGCTCTCTGTGGAGTTTCCTGGTTAGGCTGTGATACTGGCAGACCTGGCACCAATTCTGAGGCTCTGAGCATTGCCCAGGACAGAGCTGGATCCAGTCTGGCTCACTGTGTCCGTGTTGTTACAATAGGTGTTGGAGCAACAAACAGGTGCTCAGTGTTTCGACTTTATGAAATGTTTGGAAGTTGCTACCGGCATTAATGTCATTTGAGATATCTGTATCCCATGGTATAATGTAATAGTAAAGTGCTTGCCCTGTAACCGTAAATCATCTGGCAGGAGAGAAGCATTAAGAAGTGAGACACACCAGTTTGCCAGGGGAGGTCTTATATCCTGCTGAATGAAAGAAGGTCCATCAACAGCAGAGAAAACAGAGTGAAATATCAGATGACAAAAGATTTTGTTGATGGTTCTTCCTGCGTCACTGAGGAAGAGACTGAGCAACTGAATTTCTTCTGGTTTTTACAACTCCAAGCAGAAGAGGAAAGGAATAAAAACCCCTGGCAAGGAGGAACTGGACTTTTTATGCTGCCTGGACTCTAGGCAGCTAAGCAGTAGCAAAATACCCCAGTGCTTGGGCTAGGAGGCTACCTCTATAGGAGACAAAGAACGTGCATATTATAGAAGCTTCAATTACTGTTTGAAACTTTGGACTGTAATTTAGTTGTGTGTGCATGCTTACAGGCTTTATCCTTGTAAATAACTCTCATTTCTTTACCTAAATAATAAATCCTCAGACAATTTATTATTGGATTGGCTACTGTGACTGTCTCCTCTTTGAGGTCTAAAGTGAAATTGTCCTGGAGTAAGTGACTGATGCTTTGGGACTAGGAGTAACCACAACAGTGTTGTGATGTTTGGTGTAAGGAACCATCTATCAACAAGAAAAAGTTGTTTGGATGCCAAAATATATCAACACACCCCAGGGATGGTCTGTAACTCCATGGTAAAGCTGTTTTAGTGTCTGAGGAGTTTAATTTGATGTTTGATGGGTGAAATTTAAGTGTAGCATTGATGGCCAATTTGGGGTTTGGGCACTGCTTCTTCCCAGTCTGCTCTGAGGCTTGTACTGAAGCACATGAGTTGTGGCTGGACAGCTTGACATCAGCTGAGACAAGAACAGAGCCTGTGACACGCTCTAACCATCTTGACAGTGGGGGTGGGGGATGCCTTGAGCATGTTCCCAGAGCCCCACCACAGCTCAGCCCCTGGACAGGATGTTTTCATCTGACACTGAGGCAAAATGGCAAAAAGGGTAAAAGGGCCAGGATTCAAAGTCAGGAGGCTCCTCAGATTGATCTCTCTGTTCTGGGGGCAAGACAGAGCCAATCCAGCAAAGCAGGGACTGCAGTGGAGGAAGGAGGGCACAGAACATCCCCTGCCCCAATGTTCCAAGAAGATTTTCAAAGGATAGTTTATCCTGGCTCCTGACAGTGTGTCACATGTCGCTGGTCACATGCCAAGGCTTCAGGATGGGCAGAGTGACATTAACTGTCCCTAGAATTTGGACTTTCAGAGCATACAGTGGAGGAAGCCATCTTCATTGGTTTCCACAGATAAATATAACATTTCCCAAAACTTCTTAAATAAGAAGCTTAACCCAGTTCCAGTTACAAGCCCGAGGGGCTGGAGCCGCAGTAATTTCACTCAGGGTCAGGGCCTTAGAATAGAAAGCGCCTTGCAGATTTGCTCGCTGATAGCAGTGTAGTACAGACCTGAAAGACCAAACATCTCCTGAGCTTCTCTCAGATTATAATCAATCTCCTCGTACACAGCCTCAGAGGAAGGGTCCAAGGGGCTCCTGGAATCTGAAAACAAAGGGCAGTGTTTGCACAGAGGGATTGAAAACAGAAATGGGAAACACAATGAAGTCATCCACCCTTCCCCTGGGGCCAGTGCAGGACTGGTCCCTACACTCCCTCTGCTCTGTCCAGGCTAGATTTAAATGTCACAGGTGACAGAAAGGACATCCCTTCCCACAAATTCCCTTTCATGATAGCTCCAACAGTTGACTTCACTGTCAGGAAGTTTCTTCACATTGAGCTGAAATGTTCCCTTTTTAATCTCAACCCCTTATTTCTGGATATTTCCCTTTAGAGCCTCTTCAATAATTCTTCCCCTTAGCTAATGTTTGTAGCCATCTACAAAATGGTGATAATACTTTTTCTCATACAGTTTAAAGTGAGAAAGGGCCAATAGCTCATAGAGTCTGACCTCCTCTGTAACACAAACCATTACATTTCACCAAGAGACACACATTTGAGCCCAAAGATTTAGTTAAACTAAAACATTTCAGTCTGTGGGACAATAAGCTGTTTTGTGCCACTGGCAGTTAATAGGAGGGACTGAGGTACGAGTACTAATGCCACTGCCCATTTAATGGCAGGGAATTGATTAGTTGAGAGATGCCTACAGCATCCTGGCAGGTAATCCACGCTCGATGGTTTAGAGGAAGATGAAATCCACCCAGGTTTCTTTTTTGCCAGTCTGACCTGGGGAAAATTCCATCCTTCTAGTGATAACTTTGACCCTAAGCATATGGAAAAGATACATCCAGTAGGCATCTTGAAAAATTATTGTCTGTACCATCACTAAGTCTCTTCCAGTTCCAGCCTCCTGTTTCCTGCTGTGGCAAGTCTCTAATGCTACAGAAAGGGCAACTGCCCCAACCCATACTTCCTCCAATATGTGAGTGGCGAGAGTGAGCACACCTCACCCCAACCCCTCGAGATGACTCTGTGAAGCCTTGTCACAAGAGATCTCAATATAACATTGCCTTAATGGCACATAGGGTATGTCTACACTTGCAAGTTAGTTTGAATTAAGGAGGCCTAACTCAAACTAGCTTAGTACCTGTCTACACTAGGCTTTCATTAGTTTGAATTCCTTAATTCGAACCAAGGAAAGGTTAGTTTGCATTAGTAAGACCTGCCAGGTAGTTTTAACTAAGGACGGTGTAGACTAGGATTAACCTTTAGTTCAAACTTAATTCAAATTAAGGGTAGTTAGTTCAAATTAACAAAGTGGTCTAATTTGATTTAACATTATGTTGAATTAGTCCACTTTGTTAATTCAAACTGCCAGACAGTTAATGACATATTAAATGAGTGTAGTTAATTGGCCCCCTTAGGCACCCCGTCCAGTCCAGAAACACCCTCACTGACACTCCACTAGCGTCAAGGCATTTCACACAGAGACACCCGTCAGGACCCACCTTTGTGCTGTGCCCTGGCCCTTTGCACCCGTGCACCCAGAACCATTAAGACCAGGGCCCCCAGGATAACACAGACGACCACGGACACTGTGACTATTCCACTGTCAGTTGAAGGGGGAGCTGGATGAAAATGAACAAGCAACAAGGAGAGATATTTTTGTGAGATGCAGTGAGGCCCCAGGGAGCTCCCCAGTTACCCCTCACGTAGCCCAGGACAGTACGGTAACAGGCTGTGACAGTCTGTGTGCCACAGGGCAGCTCCCAGGCTGCTGTTTAAATGATGAGCCCAACCCTGCACCTGCTTGTAGGACCAGCAGACAGGAATTGTCCCCTTGGTACTGCCTGCAGGCAGGGCCAGATCAAGACATGCTAAGGCCCTAAATCATGTCAAGAGTCAGAGGTCCCAAACCACAAAAAATACAGAAAAAAAATAGTGTATTGCATTATGACAAAAAGGGAAATGAACAAATAAATGATAAACCATTATATTTCTATACTGTATATACATAGACAAAGATATGATGCAAAACAACATACATCCTGCAAAACCCTTATTTGAATTATCAAATACTTTATGATTTCTTAATTAGCATATATGAAACTGAAGACTTTTATTTTATAGAAAGACAAGAGCAATTAATGAGATCATAACTTAGTCAATAGAGGTGGCAATGTAGCTTGTAAGGAAAAATTAATACAAGTATTTTAAACAAAACACATATCTTGCAAGTTGCAATAATCTTAGATGCATTATTGTATAGCTTTAAATGAACATACCTTATGATTTCTTATTCAGCATATAGGAAATTGAAGACTTTGAATATAAGGAACGCAACAACATTACACAGATAAGCACTTAGTAAATGGAAGGAACAATGTTACATTGTTGCTTCTTTTTGCACATCACATAAAATTTAAAACATTTTATGATTTTAAAAGAGCAGAGCCATGATGATGTCATCAAATGATAAGCTACGAAGCTTATCATTTTCTATGCACATAATGCTTAGTGCAGGCAGCTTTTCATGCAGCACTGATGACCACAGTTCATTCTTAATCATTTTCAGCTACAAAAATGACCTTTCTCCTGAGCAATTTGTTACCATTAAACCAGAGATAT
>ML682331.1:0-13326 GCA_007922195.1 Podocnemis expansa
CAGATGGCTATTTATGACACTTGACATTTGTTTGCTTTTATGTGAAGTAGAATTAGGTGTTTAACTATCAAATCCTCTGCAAGAGGACCAAACCTATTCTTGGATGCAATAATCAGTTTTCCTAATTATACCAAAAGAAACTCCCTGAAAGCAAAATAAAATAAGCATAAAATATAAGCAAGTTGCTTGTTTCTGATTTTATAGACTACTAACAAAGGGACAAATATAATCCTTGCTCAAATCAGATTTCCCACTGACTTCATTTAAACTATAGGATCAGGCCCAGCCAAGCAGCTACTTTAGAATGTATAATGTTCCATGTCTATCTTAAAATTTAAGGACACATCTATAGTGGACTAATCTTGGAAAGGAGAAAAATTGAAAAATCACATTGAGAAAGGAAAATCATATGGATTCAAGCCTCCTCCTTCCTTGACCACTTGGCAACACATTTTTGTTTAAAGCCAAAGATCATTAGGAGGAATAAAGATCTGGCTTAGCTGAGCAATTAGGGAAAGAAACCTCCCCAGCAGCTTTAAGGAGGGCAGCAGAGACACTGTCCAGCTGAAAAGCTTCACCCCCTCCAAAAAGATTAAGCCTTCCCCAAAATCAGGTGAAGGAGAAGGGGAACACACCTGAGCTGGAGCCTGGAAAGAAGCCAGGGGTGAGGAGCTGAAGCAACAAGGTAAAACCACTTCCCTGGCCCCAGCCAGCCCTCTTCACACTCAATAAAAGGTGCACCAGCCCAGCAAGAGATCTTCTCCAAATTCCTAACCCCATCAGCAGCTGCAGCCAGGCTGAGGAGCATGCTGGAGTTGTATGCTTGTATTTTTAGAGCAGCGCCCCAGCAAAAAAGTTGGTCTAAAGGCACTTTTCACAAATGTCTTATTTCTGCCCTGCTGTCTTCCAGGCATGTCCTCTTTTTGCTGGATGTCTGGTAACCCTACTCAACTCATTCATTGCTCCTAAGGAAGTCCTCCCTCCAACAGACCTCCCTTAACTCCCCCTTTAGCAAGCACAACTGTTGGCTCATGTGCTGCCTTACTGAGTGGTAGCCTCTACAGCTCCCCTGATTAAGCTCAACTGCTCAGTTCACCACTCTAACAAACCCTGCAGATGCAAGGAAAAAACTGAATTGAGAACAGCACTCACCCCAACTCCAGCACTGTCCCTATGGGTTTCCCTTTTCTGCTTCAGGTGTACTTTCCTACTACACATCCTGTGGCACATTGAAGTCTCTTGGGGATCAAGGTTTTGTGGGTGCCAACCATGCATCTGACAGTAGAAGTGGAAACTTAGGAGGTACACATACTTTCAAGGGAATGTGCTAACCATCGATTTAGTTGAGAGGCAACACATTCACAACAGTACTTGAGACAGAGGAGGGAGAATTTCTTCTTGAAAAAGGTAACCATTCTAAGACCCTATTCAGATGGGGTCTGTCAGTTTGACAAGGTGCAGCTCTTCACTTTCCCTTGGAAGTCTCCAGAGGGGTAGCCATGTTAGTCTGCTGTACAGTTTTTGCTACACCAAAGTCAATTGTAATTGGCATATTTGTTTTGAAACTCACATGGGGAAGTGAATTTTTGACAGCCAACTGGTACACAGTAGTCACTTATTACGAGCCAGACTAATGGAGAACAACCGAAGACCATTTGGTATCACCTAAAGCCTCTGAACACATCAACATCATCATCTAGGATAGACTGTAGAGCCTTGAAGATGATCCATGATTCAAGGCTTGGGAGGCAGGCCAATCCTTTATAGATAGTACCCCCCCCCCAACTTGAAGGAAAATACTCACCAGCAACTGGCCACCATAGAGAGAATACTGAACCAGGAACCTATTCCTGCAACAAACCCCACTGCCAACTCTACCCTCACATGGACTCCAATGGCAGAATCACTGGCCCTAATCACAGACACCATCAGCAGCTCATTCATCTCAACACCTACCAATGCCCCTCTGCTATGTACTTTAGAGAAACCAGACTACCCTTAAGAAAAAGGCTAGGCAAATGAGACCTCAAAATCTCACATCACAAATAAGTAGGTGAGCACCTCACTTTCTGTGGATACTTGGTAGCAGACTTGAAAGTTGCTGTTCAAACTCAAACCAGCTTCAATGTGCAGCTGCAGAGATGAAACTCATCTGCAAACTTGACAGACTGGGTTGGAATAGGGACATCAGTTCTCAAAGAGTAGCTGTTCCTATTCAGTCTACCATAGTTAGAGGGCATCATCTATTCAAACTGACTTTTTAGCACTTGCCATGCCCATCATAATTGTTCATATTTGCATGTGTACAGACTTTACTGGAGTTTCCACTGAATGCATCTTACAAAGGAGGTTGCAGCTAATGAAAGCTTGTGCCTGAAGCTATTTGTCTTGGGTGCCACAGGACTTCCATTTTTGCCATGTACCCAGCTAAAATGGCTCCCCCTCTGGAACTTGGCAAATAGAAAGGTACAGCTTGAAATAAAGGATTAGAAGAAGTGGCCAGGAACAGGAGTCTGCAACCTGCAGCTATGCAGCCATGTCTTTTGCTGCTCCCTTGCACCTCTGGCCCTGAAGCCACCCACCAGAGGACACACAGGCAGCCCACAGCTGCTCTAGGTGCCACTAGGGGACTCACTCTGGTTCCACCCCCAACAGGGGACCCTGTGGCAGGAGTCCTGGCCCAGCTCCACCTTCCCCCCAGGGGGCTGCACCATTACAGCTCTCTCCTATTGAAAGAATTTAAGAACAATTCTTTCAGGTTGGTGACCTCTGGCCAGGAGCAAGTCTTAAGGTCTAGCAGAGCAGGCTAAAATAGTAGGCCTGTAGAGGGGAAAAGGGGCAAGTTATCATGAGTCAGGTAGTAGAAGTCTGGCCACTCAGACTGGTGAGAAATATAAGTTTCCAGCAACTGGTCAGTAGATCAGGCCATTGCCAAACTGTCAGTGGAAGGCCCTGCATTAGTGGCAGAAAATTAAAATCCACTATGAGGTAGCAAAGGAATTTACCAAGGATCGCTGCAAGGTATTGGTGGGCACAGTTGAAGAGATGGTGTGGTTTGCCAGTGAGGAAAATGAAAAGCCTATGCACAAGTGGCTTGGAAAAACAGTTACAGCATGGCTGATTCATGAGCTAGAGTTAGGAGGTGAACTGGAGGGACCAGGATACTCTCCCTGTAGGGCTGTGTCTAGATGGGTGCAGGGTCTCAGGCAAATCACCCTCTACATGGTCCCCATGCACCTCTGTGCACCTGGGGGGCAGGGCCAGACCCCTGCACTGGCAGTCAATGCCAGGGACTAGGCAAGCTGGCAAGAGACAGTGGAACACAAGCACAGGGTCTGGTTTCTCAGCTGCCCTTAAGCCAGTGGTTGTCAAATCTTTTTTGGGACCTAGCTCTGGACCCCTCTGCCATGTAGCAACTTTCCACTGAAGCAGCAGCTGCCAGAAAATTGAACAGTGACCATCCTGGAGGTAGGGGGATGGCAGTCCCTCATGGCTTTCATCCTCTCAAGACTTCTACTGCATCTCTGAAATCTGCACATCTAATTTGATATAACCTACATGGAACACACAGACAGTGATCCCACATGCCTTATTCTTGTCTCAAATCAGGTGGTATGTCAAGTCTCCAAAATCCCATGTAGTAGCCTGGAGTATGTGTGGGAGCTCTTTGCAAATGGGGTGGCAACTGGGTGAAGAAATGAGATGGAAATGCTGAGAGAGGAAGAAGAGCCAATGCCAGGCTAGAAGGGAAAAATGTCAGAAGATCCTGTCTGCTGCTGAGCCTGTCCAAGTCCCTCCCAGTCCTGGTCCCTTCTCCACTGCCAAATCCCAGGAACTGAAGCAGCCTCTCTGGGTTCCACTTTCACCTCTGCCCTTCATCTGCTCCTTGAGGCTGCACAGTTCCAAAGGGGCAGCGGTGTTAGTCTAGTAAAGCAAAGAGCAGCAAGGAGTCTTCTCATGCAATAAATCTGTTAGTATTTAAGTACCATAAGACTCCTTGCTTTTTCAGTCTGCATGAGTTTTCATGAACACAATTACCCATAATATTGTGATTGAAGGGGTGCTAGCCCCTTCTGCTTGGTCTGGTGACCTGTGGCAGTGTACATAAGGCAGCAACACAATGGGGCTAGCCACTCCCCACTCCAGATTAGTACCCTGTTGTAACTTCTAGCACATTGACTCCCAATGGGAATTTTATTCTTAGGCTTTTTAATTGTACAAGAAATACCACACTTTGTAACAATCTCCTACTACAACAGTTTGCTTATCTTTTTAAAGAGTCAAAACATCTGGCATTTATTAAAAACTACAAGTTATAACTGTGGCAAACAAGGGAGTTCTCAACCCACTGAAAAAGAGGCAAGTCCTAATTCACAAAAGTAACTGCATTGCCTGTATCCCAGAAATGGACTAAGGTTTTCAGTTTCTTATTATTGGGTCTATTGATAAAAACAAAGCTTGCTTGCCAGTGACCTTAGTCATTTTCATATGAATGAAAAAAGCCTAGAGATACTGACAGAGGAAACAGGCTGTTTGAACAATTAGTACCTCATTGTTAGTCTTAACTCACCTTTGTTGCAACCCTGATCTACTGTGTTACAACTGGTTGCCTTAAGCAACTTTCATACCAAAGCCACTCCTCTGGCCTCACAGCAGACCCTGCTCTGTGAACCAGGCTGCCATTTTTGGCCAGCTCTCCTAGACCCTGACATGAGGGCAGCAGTGGTGCAGCCCCACATACTGCCCCCATGCCCCAAAGCACAGGGCCCTGGGTGGCTGCACCTCTTGCTCTACCCTAAGGTCAGCCCCATCTCCCTGCAGAGAAGGCTGATGCTGGAAAAGTTATGGAATAGACAAAATGAAGAGGACTGGAAACCTGCAGGATGTGAACAGAAAATTAAAAACTGAAACTGACAAACAGCAGGCACAGCTGTGTGTGTGAACTCACCAATGAAAGCAGAATTAAGTAGTAAGAACACCTATAGTGTGTGTTGTGGGATTCAATGAACCCAGAGAGAACACAGGGTTTAGGAATGCCCACCCTGAGGCCTAGTATCTCCCAACAACTGACTTCAGATGTCTGGGGACACACCCAGGAAGAAAAAAAAAAAAAAAAACCCAAAAAAGTTGGATAAGATTTACTTTTAGATATGGAGGCAAGAATTGCCTTAAGGCAAACTTCATACATCCAGTATAGAATCACTAGGCATAGAGTGAAAGGATAATCCAAAAGGTTAAGGTTCCCCCCTCCTCATATTTGGGCAGGCATTTCAATTAAGTTACAGCAAAGGGAGTGAAAATTTGATTGGAGCAAATAGGATTAGTCAGTAGAAAGTATCAGATATTCCAAGAAGGGGCCATTAGGGAAACCCACTGTAGAAAGATGACTCAGTTTCACACCTACAGGGTTAGCCACAGAACCTGTGAAATCAAGACCCACTGCCAGTGCTGAAGGACTGGTAAGCTGGTGGATGGAGTTACAAAAAGATTGTAGGACACTACTATGTAGGAACAGTAAAAAACAGAAGTTAACAGGGAAATATTGCTAGAGCTTGTGGACAGCAGTTTGTCTTGTGATCAAATTAACACATGGTGGAAAATGCTCTAATTGAGGCAGTATTTTCTATACAAGCTGAAAAAAGGGAACTCAAGGTGCAGAAGTTACTGCAGTTCTACAAGTTTTAGGAGGAAAGGGAAACAGTTCCTCGAACTAATTTATGTTGTTTATATAGAGGTACCATATATCTGCTATGGTGGGCTTCCCAAAATTAGACAGGAAGAAATGGATCTGAACTAAAAGCAGAGCTCTTTTGAAGGCTGGAAAAGTTAATACACCAGAATGAGAACAGTGGAAGTTACTTTCCACCTCAAAGAGGGGCTCTTACAATGGAAAAAAGTGACTGGCGTGATTGTGCTAAGGAAGCTATGCTAATTGATGAAATCACAGAAGCTATTTTTGTGGTTGCAACTAGTGGGTAAGAGTATCATTTGATTGATACCAGAACCCTCCTAATCTGCAGGCCCCCTTCCCATATTGCCCTTCACAACTCATGGCAAGTGTGCATGGGAAGGTTGATGGGTCCCCTAGGTCAGACTTGTGTAGTTTCCCCTCACTTTTTCCTTCAGGGGCTCCAGTGCTGTGCTGCAGTTAGATGCTCCCTCCTGACTCCTCCTGCTGGAAGAATTCATTTATGTAGGCTGGATACTCCAGCACACAGAGCAGTACTAGGACCCAGGAAGCAGCTCTCAACTGGCTCAGCCCAAGGCTATTTCTCAACAGATGTTCTGTTTCTTAGCCAAGGCAGAGCAAGATGTGTTTCCACCTGCTTTTTTTTTCCCCCTATTTTTAGGGGCCCTAGAACACTGGCCCCTCAAGTTTCTGGAACCTGGATTGGCATGCCAGTGTTTTTTGGCTTATTTCAACTCCTAGCTGTAACCAGCTGGGCACAGTTTTAGAGACTAAGAGCATGAGAAGGGTCAAGCAATACAGTTCTTGCAAGTGCTGCAAGGAAAAGTTGAGCTGTTACAGCAGTATACTGTCTATGTTCCCTCCCAATGGTGGGGAGACCTGCTGGAAAGGAAAAGGATATTTCTTTGAGAAAGCCAGATGAGCTAAAGGGGCTTGGGATACCACAGCCCATATGGCACCTCAGTTTACATAGGATTCATCAAGCCTTGATAGTGGGAGATCCCAAGCTAGGAGACAGCAAAGCCACTAGAGGAACTGGGCTACTGCCCATGTCAAACATTTACCCCATCTCAGGTAGGACCCATTGAAAAAGTAGTGACACCACAGTTTAAAAAGGGCCATTTTGACTCCCTCATGGAGCTGATGGGCAGGATCCTTCAGGAGGCTAATCTGAAGGGGAAAGGCATCCAAGAAAGCTGACTTTTCAAGGAACCCTGCTAAAGGCACAGGAAGATACCATTCTGATATGCAGAAAGTGCAGAAGAGTGCCCAACATAGCTCATCTGAGGACTTCAGTAAACACACAAAAGGGAAGCTTACAAGAAGTGGAAGCTTGTACAAATTAGGGAGGCATAAAGATATTGCTCAGGCATTCAGGGATAAAATCAGAAAGGCCAAAGGGCAATTAGAGTTGCAGCTAGCAAGAGGTGCATGAAGTATAACAACAAGAGGATCAGGGATGGTGTAGATCCCTTAGTGAATGGGGGAGACAGGCTCATGGCTGATGCGGAAGAGGATGAAGTACTCAATGCTTTTTATGTCAACCTTCAAGCATGGTCAGCTCCCAGGCTACTACACTGGGACAGAACAGAAGAGAACAGCCCTCAGATGAAGATCAGGTTAGGGACTACTTGCAGAAGTTGAATATGCACAAGCCTGGAGCCAGATGAACTGCATCCAAGGGTGCAGAGGGAGTTGGCTGATGTAATTAGAGCCACTACATTATCTCTGAAGACTCAGTGAATGGGGGAGGTCCCAGATTATTGGAGAAAGGATTCTTTGTGGACCAGATTTGCCTTCTCAAGACAGGGGAAAGAATATCAGGAACAGCCAGCATGGATTTACCAAGTACAAATTTGTGCTTGACCAATCTGATTGCCTCCTATGAAAAGATAAATGTGTATGCAGGAATAGCCAATGGGCTACATCTTGACTTTTGCAAGGCTTGTGATGTGGTTTCCTACAGCCTTCTAATCAGGAAGAGGAGGAAATATGGTATGGATGAACAGACCACAAGGTGAAAAAAGTTGGCTAGATCATAGAGCTCAGTGGGTAGGGATCAATGGCTTAATATCTAAGCTGGAAGCCAGTAACTAGTGGAGAGCCCCAAGGGTCTGTTCTGTTCACCATCTTCATTAGTGATCCAGATGCTGGATTAGATTGGTGTCATCTGACTTTACTGAGCACACAATCTGGGGTGAATGGTGAACACATTAGAGGGCAGGGATAGGGTTCAGGGACACCTAGACAAAATTGAAGCTTTGTGCCAAACAAAACCTCATGAGGTTAAGGACAAGTGCAGAGTCCTGTGCTTTGGATGGAAGAATCCCACATGCTGCTACAGGCTGGGGACCATTCAGTTAAGTAGCACTGTAGACAGGGACCTGGATGTTATGGTGGATGGGATGCTGAATACAAAGGCATTGTGTTCTTATGGCTAGAAAAGCCAATGACATTGGGCTGCATTAGTAGGAGATTTGCCAGCAGATTGAAGGATGTGATTATTCCCCTCTATTCAGTACTGGAGAGGCCACTTCTGAATACTGTGTCCAGTTTGGGGCTCTACACTACAAAAAGTCCAGCAGAGGGCAACAAAAGTGATTGGGAAGGTCAGGGCACATGACTCACAAGGAGAGACTGGAGGAACAAGGCTTTAGTCTGCAGAAGAGATTTAATAGCAGCTTTCTATTACTTGATGGGGTGCTCCAAAGGAGGGAGCTAGGCTGTTCTCAGTAGTTCCTTATTCTGTCATGTTACAATGGTTTCTACCCTTGCTCTGGCTTGTCAAAGCTGCATGTTAGGAAACTCTCCAGGAGGGTGGAGCAGCATTGGAATGGGTTGCCTAGAGAGAGTGTGATCTCCATCTTTGGAAACATTTAAGACCTGGCTAGATAAAACCCTGACTACAATTTAGTGGGATTGGTCCTGCTTTGGGGGGGGAAGAGGTTGGACTAGATGACCTCATGAGGTCCCTTCCCACCCTATGATTCTTTGATTTTGAAGACTGCAGATTGTGAGACCACTGAGTCACTTTGGACACAGTATGCAATTTCTGGTTTGATCATGATTAACTCAGAGGGGTAGATGCATTCTTTACATGAAATGGAAAGTCACCTATAAGCCAAACTTGTCATTTTTCCCCCAGTGGCCTGTGTGTCATAATATAGATTTTGATAATGGACCAGACTTTACTGGGGAAGTGCACCAAGCAGCAGGAACCTGGACAGAAGTTCCATTACATATTTGTTACCATCCTGGTCACAGGATGTGCATCTGTGCACCATTGGTTAAGATCTGACATATGCACTGATCATATGATTTCATGTCAAGTAATCCATGCAAGACACCTTCATTTGTGTTAACATCCTATGTCATTGCAATGTACCTTTCCAGAAACTTGTGCTTAGACATGCAGCATGTTCTGTATGGTTCAGGGAAGTGGGAGACAGTCAACTCTTCCAGCAACATGTAAGCCACCAAAGCTGTGAGCAAGTGCAGACCTGTAGGAGGCAAAGAATATGCTAACTGATGTGTGGAGCAGACTAAGCAGTCACTGCTACTCAGAAGGAGGAGTTGAGGTGGTCTGGAAACAGACACTTGGAAGCATTTTGATTTTTTGCCTGGGACTCTCCATCTTGAAACTTCAAGCAAGATCTGGGCCCTGCCTGGCCTCAGGCAGAGACTGGCTGTACTAACATCTAGCAACCAATCATTTTGAGCACAAACTTGGACTGAGGTCAGGTTAGGTAGAGATATTTAGTATGCATGTTTTACTTTCTATTGCCTTGTGGTCACTTCTGACTCATTTATATTGTGGTTCTGCCTTGGCCTTCTCACTTAGAATTACAATCTGTTCAGTGAACTAGTGGTTTTGTTGAAAGCTGTGATCTTAGGGATTGAGTGAAGACTGGGCACTATCCAGTTCTTTGGAACATGGATGGACCTGAGCATATATGGAGATTGGGAGTGGGTTTCACTGAAGTGAAGTAACTGGAGCTGGGGGTGCTTTCTTGGGGACCAACACTGAGTTGTCAGAGGACATATGCCCACTGCTTGTGGCTAATTACTTTTGGGAGGCTAGAGTGGACTAACTCAGGAGTTAGTGGCTACTTGGCAGAGGGTGTGAAACCAGGCTCAGGAGTGGAGTCACAGTAGGAGGTTGGACCTGATCTGGGGAGCAGCCTGTCACACCCCCTCCCTAACAGGACAACAGGTGGGAAGTCTTGACTGTCTAACTTGTACAATGGACCTGAGATGCAATATTCCCATGGGTACTTGAACTGAGTTGCTCTAATCCCATGACCAAGTTCTGCTCTTATGTAACACTATTTGGGGGAAATTCCAGATTAGGAGAACCTCTTGTACCATCCAGAGTAGGAAATACAGGGATCTGTAGGCTTCATGTAAATGATGCATCTCAAATTTTTGTTAATAGTTTGAGGGACTGCTGCAGCAAACAAACCATAGAACAGGAAAAAAGAGGGGGGCTCAAGCTTTTGATGAAGGTACTGATCCTGCATAGAAGTAGAACATGGCAGAATGTTTAGAACTGAGCCCCTCCAAAAATAATTGATCAGAGACTGATCATGGGGCCATGCCATTTGAGACCCTCCTTGTACTTACTGGAGAGAACTCAGATTTGGAAACATGCCAAGTAACTGAAAAGGGTGCCAGGGGTATAATAATTCAGAGGGTCTGCAACTTTACCTGGAGAAAGAAACATTGCCATTGGCCTCCATGTTGAAGTGTGAAATCCCCACAAGAACATTTCACTGTGGGTCCCCACAATCTTCATGCTATGCATTCCAATTGAAGGGTGATGGCTTTCTGACCCTAGATAATGGCACTGCCATAACTCCTGGCTCATGATCCATCTGGCTGGGGCATAAATACAGGTGTTGGAAAGATGTAGACCTTACCCAGTGGAACCATTAAATTTACAGGGGGAAGGAAAACCCCCACATCAACATCTGGTGTAATGATAGGTATACTTCTCTATGGAAGTTGGAGCAGGGCAGGGAGGGACTTGTCAGCAAGGGTGAGCCCCAGCCAAAGCACTGGTGATGGTACAGAGCAGGCTCTCAGAAATGGCTTGGAGTCTGGCTGCAGCAGCTGCCTCACCTGGCTCCTGCTGTGCAGCTGACAGCCAGCTTCCCCTTAGTCTGTGGTCCTAAGCAACCCTTTGTCTTCCTTCCTGTCTTTCCTTTTTAAAAAAAGTCTAAAAATTTCAATTAAAATTCAAAGTCAATTAGGCCCAAATATTTAAAAAATGTAATTAAATAAACTGGTAGCCCTGCTGTATGAAAAGGTTTCAGTTATGTGGCCCTCAGGCCAATATCCTAGTCCTCATGTGAGTCTCAGGGAGGATTTGAGTTTGAGATCCCTATACAAGACAATAGGCACTGGATGAAAACTCAAGGGAGAAGACATTAGGAACACCAGTTTATGAAACTCAATTTGTGAAAGCCCCAAGGAACTACCATTAAGAGGTTCAAAGGGAAAAGTGATTCTCCTGTAAAAATAATAGACATGAATCTAATCATGATCTATACCTTATTGATCATCCTTACTTTTGAGTCACAGGACTCTTGGCAGCATGAAATTAAATCCAACACTTCAGGTGGTGAGACATCTTGGAATAAGCTATTAGACAATCCCAGTCAAACACTGATAGGACATCAGCCAAATGACATGAACATGAAACTGATATCACCCAGAAGGAAGCCAGCACATTGGACATACCATTACAGGGTCTCCATTTCCTGTGAGAAGGGCCTGGAAATGGACTGTCAAAGGAAGAGGACATGCTCAATAATGTTGATATGCACAGGATTAGGGGGAATAGGATAAAACTCAGTAGACCATTAACCAAAGAGAGTGAAGGAAAAATGCTCATTGGAAGGTAGATTAGGCTTTTAGTGGCCATTAGTCTATTCAGTTTGTGTTAAAGGGTAACAGCCTCAACCATGAGCAAACATGATGATTCAATTCAACTGAACACCTCAGTCATATGGACTATGAAAGGAGCATCAAACAAAACCCAAAATGGATATGCCAGACAATACATCTAATATAAGGTATATCTAGATGGATGGCAACAAGATTGCTGCCAATGTGATCTTCCAGACATGATTCAGCACTGCACTTCAGAAGCTGCCATAGCAACACCAGCCCCATAACTGGATTTGTGCTGTAAACTGACCACAAGCCATTGCTGTTGGCTTACCTTGACACAAAAGGGGCTAGTTAGATTTGTCAGGAGATAACCAAGGTAAGTAAGGGACCTTGCATATCCCCTCAATTACCACCAAGAAATGTGGCAAGCATAGACCAGTGGTTTTCTAACTTTCTTCAGGAGCCCATTAAAAAAAATCATTTATTCCCATAATGTAATTACATATTTGAGCAATGCATTCCAGCAGGGGGCACCACAACACAATGCCTTTGAAGGCTGTGACCCAGTACTGCGTCCTGACCCTAAGTTTGAAGGCCACTGGTGTAAGCTAGGCCTTAACTGCTTATGTGAATTGAAACCCCCAGTTCATTCAACTGAGACATGACACAGGAATCAAAGATCAGGTGGTCATTTCTTCATTTTATGTTGAGATAGGTAGTAGTGCCTTCACCTAACACCATCCATATACACAACTCTGGCCTACATCAGGACTCTTCCTAGACCCAACCACAGAATATATGGTAGAAAGTGTTGAATGGACTGCATCCCACTTTTATTCTTAATATGGTTCTATCAGTACTGCTGGGGGCATAGGATTGACATTGGTTTAGTTAAGAAATTGAAGTTATGGAAAGGTTTCCATCATATATTGCAACATTTCTATACAAAGAAGGGAAGGGAGGAATCACAAATCCTAGTGGGAGCTCAGGTCTCAACATGCCCATATGGTATACAGCAAGCATTGAGAATCTGTATTTAAGCTTCAATAGCATTGTTAATGCAATAGGACAGGTAGTAGCAATGGGAGGAGGTATTTATAGTCACTTAATGGATCAACATGCCTTCTCTATCAATATAGATTTGCCCAATAATTCAAGCACCTTACCACCACCACTTTCATTAATAGCATAGGAACAATGTCTAGCTGTCAGTTCAGCCTATTGAGTGATTATTGGTAGCCATTAGATAATTTGTTGCCATTAAAACTACAAGAGTGGCCATCAAGCTCAGATCTCACCATCATTATGGAACAGATGTAGGAGCAAGGGACAGATATTGATCTGGTGCTTTTACAATTTTCTAAATTTGATGAACTGCCAAGTGTGAGGAGGCTAGGAAAAGCATTACTTGCATGCTGGCTAGTCCAAGATGGATCCAGGATACCAGCAGTGTGGGAACCTCAGTAAGCAAGACACTTGCACATACAGTAAGCTGGGGCACAACTCTACCAAGGTCTTCTGTACCAAGCACAAGGATGGTGGCTACATGCATTTCATGTCCCCATTCATTTTAACAGTACAGAGAAAGGCTGGGCTTGAGTCACACAGAATAGGCATTTCCCCAACACTTCCCCCTTCCCAGTTGTCAGCCAGTAACAATGTCATACACATTTAGTGAGCACCAACATGCCTGTTCACCTCCTGCCTGATTTTAAGTACTGGGGAAGCTGCTGGTGCAGAAA
>ML682331.1:16770-40534 GCA_007922195.1 Podocnemis expansa
AGAGGACATAACATGATGCATTGTGCAGGAAATGAGGAAAGTGACAATGAAAAGGAGTCAACCATGCCAAAATGCAGAAGGGTGAATAGTACCTATATAGTGTAGCCATTCAGCAGATCCCAGCCTGGAAATTAAATTCCAAAGGGAACAGGAATGGGAACCCATTCTGGCTATGTGGAGCAAGAACCTAAAATATGGGAAAGGGGCATAGAAATAGCAATCTGGTATGTGGAGATAACCAATAACCTGTACAGTACCAGTCTGAAAGTTTCTCTGGAAAGCTTCTATGGTAGGGGACCTAGTGGGACAATAAACTCAAGTGTCAAATCATGCTATGCAACTAACAAAAGGGTTATTGAGTTAAGTCAGTCACTCCTTATGGTACAATTTAAGGATGACAGATGTATTTTTTCAGCACCTAGAAAGCTGGAACAAAAAAGGTGCCCCTCCCATTTACATGGGATTTAGCCTGACAATACAGGTACCTGGAGTCATGTACCTATATCACAAGGAAATTTTAACTTGTTTGCAAAAGGGAATCCTACAGATGGTATAGATGCCATGCTAGAAAAATCTAAACAATTAGCTACAGCATGGAGCCAAGACCCCCCCCCCCCACGAGAATACTATGCAGTCAGTGTTAGTCTATGTGCCAAATGACTTGTTTATGGGGCTAGACTAACAGCTGCCTTTTTTGGAACCACTTCCATAACCTTCAGCTTCACCAATTGTGTTGGGACTAAATTACTTTATCCCTTAGGAACAAGACAGTCCCTTATAGCAAGATTGGTGGGAACATAGAAAGCTATTTTATGGAGAGAAGCCTGCACCAAGGTCTAACCAAGGCTTACCAATGATTTAAAGCCTTCTAGTGGGTGCCTGCTAGGTGCTATAGATGTCTGAATTAGAAGGTTCCATGTTAGCAGGGCATCAATAAGGTATTAGCCCTTCAAATGAGACAGGCAAACCACCTTCATGTATACTAACCCACTGTATGCTCACCATTAAAACTAGAGGGGATTGGAGTTCTACCACCCTTTAGCAGATGTGTTTGGGCGGGGGATACAAGTGGTGATACTCCTGAGAACTGGTGTAGCAGGTAATGGTCAGAGCTAAGATCATTTCTTCCGTTGGACTGAAAGTATACTATTCCAACATAGGGAATTTGTATAGGCAGACCACCTGGAAGGGATGGCCACAAGAACCATCTTCCTTCACTGCATACCTCAGTGTTCCTGCAGCATTGGGTGATGCAGGGAAATAAGATTTGCTAAGACTGCTCAGGCAGTGCTCAGTGGCACAGGGGGTGAAGTGTGTAGTAGGTGAGGGTTGGACCATGGATCTTGGTTTTGCAATTAAGCAGCTACCTATCAAATTCCAATACCAGTCTCTTTATCAACTTCATGATAGGGCACCCAACCAATCCAGTTAACTGGGCCATAGCTGTATTAGAACCCTCTTGAATAACCTATCACCTGACAGCTGTTCAAACTCCAGACTGAATGGCACAAAAATTCTGTAAGCCCAGTTTCCTAAAGGGCCTTGCACATGTTCCAACCAGGAGCTGAACTGCCTTGTGACTGTGCTGCAATTGATGCAACTTGTGTCACTTGAGCAGGCTTGAAACTCATTCACTCAGGAGCATTACTAATGCTATGATTGTGCTAATGATCTTAATTCTATTAGTTGTATACATGGCATGCTTGAATGGTGCACCAACCTAGCCCATCCCAAACCAGATCTGTTATTTCAGGAGTCTTGTCCAGCTAGTAAGCTGGACATCCCCCATTTACTCATGCATGATCAGTGAACCAAAATCATTGGGCCAGTTGGAGCCCCAACATCCTCAAAGAGTGCCCCAGAGGCCAGCATGCAGGAAGGTGCCTGGGTCTGAGTGTAGGAGACCAAGTTTAGTGCTGGACAAAACAGCCTGGCCTGAGCCACAGGTACTATGGTAACAGCATAGCTGTGAGCAAGCCTTGCCATCCTGTAATAAAGCTCCAGTTTAAACTATGTGACTTCCCTTCTCAACTGTGAGAGAAATGCAATGGAAGTACAATCTTCCCTCACTTGCATTAGATCCTTGGCAGAGGGGGAACATGCTTCTAGTTGTCCCTTCCTTCCCTTGCTCAAAGCTTGAGCATTAATTTGTACACAGCTGTTGCCAAAAAGAGAACATGTTACAGTTGAGCTACTGCACCCCATTGACTAAGTCTGAATTAACAGAGCTGTGTGGTCACTAGACTACTCAGATGTGGATATTCACTGCCTGGGTGCTAATACCACAAAGCCCCTTTTTGGTTACATGCCCTGAATGCAAATATAAAAGGATAGCAATACCCCTCCTTGATCACTGCAGGCCATGAGGAGGCATGTGGTAAAGGGCAACTTTCAATCCAATCTGCCTCCAGCACTCCATATTCTTCCTCTAACAAGCATGCCACCCAGAAACAGCTTTTGGAAACTGGAAGAGAACAAACTAAATCACAGCTCCACAAAACTCAGTCTCAGCTGCAAGGGCCCTCCACCTCCTCTAAACACACATTGCTTATCAGAGTGAACAGAAAGTTTGTTCAGTTCTACTTTGCCACCACTATGCAGGTGGCAAACTGAGTGGCTTTCTAAATAGGCCCTGTACTCAGTGAAGCCTGCAATCAGTCTCAATAAGCCACCCTCCAGAAGGATCCTGCAAACTGAAGAGAATAGAAGTCATTTGACTATACAGCCACAATACTCACTGCCTCCAAGGGCCTTTTCTCCAACACCCCTCCCCCTCAACTCTGAGACCTGCCTGCTTACTCTTGTGCTGCTTCATTACTGAATTTCTGCCTTTCATAGAGCTGTACTCAATACAGAAGGAAGCAATGCAACTCCCAAGACAAGTTAAATGAAATGGAGCTAATGGATCCTATATGTTCATGTTCAGCACCTAATGTGACACCAATTTGACAACTAAAAAGGCCAGGCAACCTTGAAGACTATTACAGGGGGACTAAACTGCTGAATGGAAGACCTGAAATGGTTGCCTAACCAGGAGTCATTGACACTTAAAGACCAGATTTCTCCCATGAAAGCTCATGTGAAAAATCTGTTTAATCTTTAAGTGCCACACAACTCCTTGTTATGTTGGAGGGCTGGACTAGACTAACTGTCCCTTTGGAAACTGCCTAACCAGAGCTGCTGATGGAGGTGTCACCAGATAAATGATTCTCAGTTTGAGGCCACAAATGATTTGAGTCTGAGATTGTTTTAAAAGAACAGATTTTCTATTCTAAGGGACCCTGCAGTGCTGCCTCTGCCTATGGGTTACTGCAATGCACCCACAGTATTTCACAGTAGCTACAGAACTATTTCAAACAGGGACAGTAATGAAATGTGCTTGGTTTCACTGACACCAACATGATCACATTTAGCACTTGTTCAACTTCTAAGCCTAGGGCTTAATGCAAGCCTTTGAACTCACAAATTAAAGCAAGTGAAACAGTATGTGGATGTTAAACTGAATGCAGCAAACAGGTCTATGGCTATGGAAAGTTTTACTGGTTACCCTAGGACAGGGTAGCAGCCCAGGTAATGAATTAGTTACCTTTAAAGAATGTTAATATTGTGTACATGTACTTTAGCATCTTAAGTAAAATTCTGTAGCCCTGTTTAAACATTATAGCAAGCATCCAACAAAACTGCATATTGTCAGTTTGGAACTCCTGCTTAGACATTGTACTCCATTTTGTGTACTGAAGCAGCCTGGTTTAGGTGGTTGCTGTGTAAGTTTGTTTAGATGTGTGAGCAAGGTGGGGGAATGAAGGATCAGTCTCAACTGCTAGCATGTCCTGATGAAGCACAAGTATGATCTAAATGGCTGAATAATGCAGACATCTGTTTAAAGCCAACAGAAGGACCCCCCCCCCCCCAAGAATACAAAAAATACAATCAAGTCTGCAAGTAACTGGTGACCATGGATTTCACAGGACCCTTGAAGCAATGACAGTAAATCCCATAGACTAGAGTTCCCAACCTTCAAGTGTGGCAACCCCTCTCCAATCTTTATAAATTTCTGGCCTGGCCTCCCTGGCCACAGCTGGGATCCAGCATGTGCTATGGGACAGATGCTGGCAGAATCCTACCCATGCCATGGAGCAACAGCAGGAGGGATGCTGGCAGACTTGTGTACAAGTTGCAGGGGGCCACTGACTGAGTTGGGCCTAACCCCTGGGGCAGTGGCACCTGCAGTGGGGTTCAGCCCTGAGTCACCCCAGCCTTCTCCCTAACCCTGCCACTGTCTTCTCCTACTGCCCCAGGCAGACTACCCCCCCAGCACCCTTGAATGCCAAACCCCAAGTCTGACCAAGGACCCCATTACCTGGCTGCCAGAGCTGGGAGCAGCCATGCCACAGGCTGCTCTGCCCTGAGCCTGAGCTGAGCATGCTCAGAGCAGGAGTTAAAGCCTCCCAGACTGACAGAGCAGCTCCCTCCTGGTGTCATCTGGCCCCAGCTCCCAGCCTGTCTGCAGACCGACAGAGTAGCTCTGCTATATTTCCATGAAAGCCAGAAATTACATAAAGATAACATGGAAGTGTTGGGTCTCATTCTGCAACTGTCACCTTGGAGCACCAGATTTGTGACCCAAAAGAACTGGCTCCATCCTTGTGCCCAGCCTAGCTGGCCACTAGGCTAGCTCAAGCAATACATGAAAGGACTAAATTCTCACCAGCTTGTAGAACTTTGTAGATGCAAGGATAGCAAAAAGTAGTCACATGATGTGCCATATTGCCTTTTCCCCCCTTGAGAAGATATAAGGTCCTCTGAGGAAAAAAAATCAGCAAACTCAGTCATTCTTGGCTCAGTAATTTTTGGTAAATAGCAGGATATGAATGAAAGGGAGGACCACTGTTCCAAGTGTTAAAGATCACAAGGGGCTAGAAGAGCTAACCTGAGGATGGGAAAGTTTCAAGACAACCCTACCCCAGCTGCCTTAAATAGAGGTGCCCCATCTTATGTTTGGGATCAAAATATTTCTGTATCATTGTGATTACTCAAGATACTGTCCAGGAGAGAGTGTGATATGGTGTGTATAACAGTAGAGCTCTAACAGTTCTGGAGAAAAACCTCCAGCTGCATATTGACATAGCAGAAATTCCATGCACTAACTGGGGCCAGAGAAGTAATTGTTTGAGGTCATCATTCTCCAGAAAGCTATTAAGTCAGGAAAATCTACCTACTCACAAATCCTTCAGACAAAGCCATTCTCTGGGATTTTGCACTTGTGACTGAGCTGATGGCTAATGACTCCTGAAGTGTGTGGAGGAAGAGGGGGTCAAACTGTCCAGTTCAGCACACATCTGTGAACCACAGGAGGAGGAGGAAATAGCCCACTATTCAAAATATAACTTGAGTAAGCTTTTGGAAAGAAGTTATAGCTTGTGGATAGCCTTTTGTATTATCAAGGGGAACTGCTTATGGAGTTTGCAGCACCAAGCAGATCAGTGGTTCCCAACTTTGTGTCTGCTGTGGCTTACCTGAATGCCTTTATTTTGAGGCACACTGTCAGAGTCTACAAACAAAGTCAAAATATTCATGAGCCAATCCATAATTCAGTTTCTCAAAAAAATTGAATGGCACACTTCAGTTCTAAAGCCCCAACTGTATGCCAAGGCACCACTGTTGGGAAACACTGGTGTAGAGGATGATGATGTCCATGTGAGGCTGTATTTTTCAATATAATCCTAGTACCCTGCAGTTACAGGTTTTGGAAGAGATTAAACTGATTCTAATTGTTTATAAAAGTACTGCCATGTTTCCACCATGGTGGGCTTCTCAAAATTTAAGAGATGGGCCTGTGACAGGATGGTCCCCAAATCTGATCCAGTATGCTGCTGGGAATCCCCAGATCTACACTCCTGAAACCCAAATCATCCCAGTTTGGCAGATGACCATTCACTACTTAGTCCACACCAGCCCCTTGCATGCAATTGGCCCCAGACAGCAAGTCTGTGCCCTCTGGCCCCTCAGGGAATGGTCCCCTAGCAAGCACCTTCAGCCCTAGGTATGACTGTGGGAACTTGTCTTATAGGGATTGGCATCCTCATCTGACCACCACTCCTGTTGATCCATCTGATGAAGAAATGGATCATGCCCAGCCTCCCTCACATGCTCTATACAACTAGTTTGTTTATCAGGATATGATTTCAGGTGAGACTGCAGCAAGTATACATAAAATTCAGCCAATCCAAGTGAAACATTGATTGCATGAAACTGAAGTCATTCCACTAGAACATGAAATTGATATGTCAGACCAAAGGAAGGCAGCAAGCGTTCTCCCACAGAAGCTGATATGTTAGGAGTGCTGTGGCACTTAAGACTAGTTTGTTTTGCTTCATATGGGTACCTACATGTGGTAGGAAACATGATACTGTAGCCATCATGCAGAATAGGTTTGCACATTGCTAAATAAATCTTGTGTGGCTTAGTCATATAAACTCAGTGCATACAAGTTACAGATCATATCCTAAGGGTGCATGGACATGCATCCTGTGACACTGGGGTGTCTGACAATTTGTAAAGTTTTTGCAAAAAAGGGAAAAGTAAACCATTCTAGTGAAAATTAAGCCCCATGAACAGGCAAGGGGCCATTACAATGGGGAAATAGCCAAGCTAATAACTTGCTAAGGAAGCTGCAGTAGCTGGTGAGAGCTGGGTAACTATGCCCATGGCTATAGCCACCCAGGGAAGATGGAGAGAACAAGAGCAGAAGGATCAGGGAGCAGCACAGCTTTCCCTTGTAGCACTTGCAAAAATGAGCTGTTAGACTAGTGGATGGTACCCTTCAACAGTAGGGAGCCCCAATAAAAGGAGAAAGCAAATCCAGCATAAAACTGGGTGCTGTATTCATGGATCCTTGATCCTGGACATCCCAGGCTAGAGAAGGCAGTGGAAACATGAAAGCAGGCTTTTGCCAAGAATAAAATGAAGCTCTCATGATTCTAATACACAAATAACTTGTTCCAAGTGAGACCTACTTTGAAGGGCAAGGGTGGACTCATGCATCAGAACTTTAAGGGACCATTGTGAAGACTATATGCAGATTGTGGGACTGCCACCTACCACATTCATTGTGGATAGCTTTAGCAAATAGAAGCACTCCTCACATAGCAGGAAAGAGCAGGCTCCTTGCAGGAGAAGTGAATGTGGTGAAATGAAAGGAAAACTTGCAGGGAGAATAGACTCAGACTGAGTCCCTGGCCCAAAGACTGGGTGGGTGAATATCAGATCTCCATGCCAGCCATCCTCCCCTCTTGTTTGCTCAGTTTCCAAGAACCAATCCCCTAACTGAGGAAAGGCTCTCTTATACTGGACAGAGAATAAGCCAGATGAAACCTTAGGGCAAGAAAAATGAGACTCAACTTGGGAGAAATGTTGGTCATAGAACTCTATTTTGCTGGTATACTACACAGACGAGTAGATTTTTTTTAAAGTAAAAAAGCAGACTGTCCTGTAAGACCCCACAAACATGAGCCTAATACAATATGGACATGGTTGATTCTCCTGACTTCTGGAATAGCAGAATCAGACAGCAAGAAATTACAGACATCTTAGACCACCACCCCCAATGATCCCAGTGAAACAGTGATAGCAGGAAACCAAAGGTCACACTCCAGGAAGTAATATGAAATTGATACACAAGTAGAAGACAGCCAGCAACTTGGACTTGTCATTATGGCCTCTTCACCTCCAGTCAAAGGGGCTTAGGGATAGACTGTTGCCAGAATGGGGCATGCCAACTGTGTGCACAATATTAATGAAGACAGGTCAAAGACTGAAGAGTGCTCCTTGCAAGGTGGATGAGGATTGTGTGATCAGGTTATTGTTCTTGGTTACAACTATAGCAATATTCACTAAGTGTCAGCCTCAAAGATCAGCAAAAGAAAAAACAAATGGTGCAAGATGGTGTTACAGGACTTCAGATTCAGTCTAGCCAAGTAAAGCAAAACCCATAGTGTGGGATTTACACAATAGTACAGTTGCTTATATGAACTGAAACCTCAGTTAAGATATACCATGGGCATTAATGTCACAGAACCTGAGGCAACCCATGCCTAATCTTATGCTGCGAGACAAGCTGTGTCCTGGCACTATGCTTCATTAAGGGTTGGGGTACTGAAGTAGAGTTGCATCAGTGTTACAGTAAAGGACCATGAGGCAAACTGGTTTCAATTGGTAAGGGAAGATGTGATGTGGGGAAATGCATCTATGCTAATAGCCTGTGTTAGTGTAAGACATACTAATGCTCTCAAAATGTTACCAAGCATGGAACTGGTAAAGATAGATCTAAAAGTTAATGGTTTTGTACCTCCATCTACCACACCAACAATGATCACTTCAACACTAGTAGTGCTCCCACTTAAGGGCCATCCAGATTTACAACCTTGACCTACATCAGGATTCTCACACCTACACCCAACCATGGAATGTAGGGTAAAAAAGTGTTGGGTCGATATGCATCCCATGCTCCTACCACCCCAGCAATACCAACATTGGATTAGTTAAAATTCAATTGGACAGTTATGGAAAGTTCCTATAATATATATTTCTATCAAATAGCAAAAAAAAAGAGGGATAAATCCTTGTGAGTGCTCAGGTCTTGATGTGCCCATATGGCCTATAACAAACACTGAGAATCTGAACTTAAGTCAGTAGTGTTCTCAACTCAATGAGAAGAGCAATGAGTGGGAGGAGGTAGTGGTAGTCTATTGCTGGATCAACATACCACTAAGTAGCATGCATTAGATTGCTCAAAGACGTCAATGTCTTCACACAACTGTTCACTGATTAAGAACATAGAAAATTTCCTACTCTTACCTCTTCATGCTAAGATTCATTGCCATTAAAATCTCATGACTGGTCACAAATCTTAAAACTCAGACATCATGAAAGACCTGGGAGCAAGGGGGTAGAGTACATTAATCTGGCTTCTTTACAATTTGCCAAAATTTGCTCAACCACCAACTCTAATTAGGAGGGTAGGAAAAGCATTCCTGCATGATGGCTAGTCCAAGACAGATCCAGGATCAAATCAAGGTTTACCATGCCAACAGTATGGGGACCTTCATTGCATATCTGTGGGTAAATGAAGCTTGGGAGGAAATTAACCAGGTCTTGCTGTGGAAAGTACAAATGGGGACTGTGTGTATGTTATGTCACAATGGCCATTAATACAAGCCAAGATTAGACTCAAATGGGACAGAAGAAATTGGTTCATGAAGCAGCAGAAAGTACATGTGACCTGTGAATTGGCTGTTCTACCCATAGGAGGAATGGATTTACTTACCCTCTTAATGAACTAGGGTTTTGTGCAACAATCATCCAAATCAGAAGCCATGCATTTTGGCCTCCCAGTTGCATATACTATCACTAAATTTGCTCTCCCCCTGGGCATACACAGGATCTGTTGATGGAAGTGTATTGGGGAATACAAATTGGCAGCTACAACTAAAGATACCCTGATGTTAATTGCCAATTTCATTCAACAGCAGATGGAATAGAAAATGCAGACATGGAAGTAGAAACACCTTGGTGTGTTATGCATGACGACATCTTTCTACACCCAATCCTCATTTAAGTCTGGAAAGGTCCCTCCAAGAAGGATCATGCAATACAGACAGCACTGAAGAGGTTTATTTACAGTACCAGTACTGCGAACACTAAACAAAACAGTATCAGCTTCAAAATGGAAGTAGCATGACAATTATATACAGACAGGAAAACTAGTTTACACCAGTAAACAAGCTAACACTTTGGTGAAAAACCAACTCCATATATGTGAAGAGGGTCAGGGTGGTGGTGAGGGGTAGTCTTAACAGGTTAGGAAATACTAGCTTCTATATAAGGCAAGGGAGGGAGGAGGGTTTGATGGGTGTGTGACCGGAGGCATGCATGAAATGGAGTCTATGTCACAGCAGACAGCCTGCATTGCTGCCTACCTAGACACCCTCTGTGCTCATGAGGACTGGCTTGCTTGCTTATCCTAACACTCAGAACACAATACTTGTACTGCTGCCAACATACAAACAGTAGTTGCTTTATTAGGTATGTGTTGCTACTGAAGACATGGAACTAGAAAAACCAATATTTAGCACTGTATTAACAGGAGAATGGAACCAACTATGGACATTGCTGTAGTAACAGTGCCATATCAGTTTCAATAAGATCCATATAGTAATATTCACATGCTATCCTATCCAATGGCCTCCTCTGGTTTGATCAGATTTTACATTGGAGGGGAAGCCCATCTACATCCCACCCTGCAAGATGATCCCACACAAGCCTTTGTAAGCAAGGTTAGGCCTGCCCACCAATAGCTCCCCAATCTGAAGCAAGCAATGACCAGCAAACAAACACAGGAACCTATCCCTGTTACAAACCCCACTGCAAGCTCTATCAACATATTGACTTTAGGGATGCCACCACATGAACCAGCCAGTTGCCTCACCATCATTCACCTACACATCTATGAATGTGACCTATGCCACCACCACAATTCTCTCCCACATTACCTCTGAAAAAAATTGATGTTTAGTGTCCATCTAAGAGCCTGTAGGAAAACTTTGGTCTCTGGAAACTCAGTAGAGAACTTGAAGGTTGCCATACTTGAGCCAAAAGCTTCCTACAGACTTCAGCATTAAAGTGCAAAGCTGGAGTGGATTTGCAGACTTGCCACAGCCTGGGTCTGAATAGGAACATGGAATGGTTAGCACATTAGAAGTAGCGTCCTTGTTCACACATTCATACCTTCTCATCAACTGGTGAGAGTGGGTATCCTCTACCCTAACTGCATTGACTTGGCTAGCCCTTGCCCTCCCAATTATGCTTCTTTCATCCTGGTGTGTGTATACCCACACCTGGAACTGCAGTTTCCACTTCATGTATCTGACAAAGTGGACTGGAGCCCATGAAAGCTTAGCCCCAAAGAAGTTCTTTAAAATGCCACTGAGCTGTTTATTCTTTTGGGCAACCCCATTGTATTGAGCAGTTGAAATCATTCTAATCTTAATTCTATCCACATTAGTGTATCCTTCTGTTAATGCTTATTTCACATCAGATGTGAGCAATGTATGTCTATAGAAATAGAATTATTGGGTTAATAGTTATCTACATATATGGGTATTTAGGGTATGGAGGAATATTTATGTTAGTTCTAAGGTTCAACAGTGTCTCCTTCCTGGGTCTACCATAAGAGATGACTAACTGGCTAGGGAAACATACCATACAGGGACTCTGTAGAGAGAAGAGGCATGAGAATATGAATGGTAACAATATGAGGATGGCCAGGTAATACCATTTGGGCCACAGGGTTACCTACAGTCTACCAGTGGTCTGCAACCTCTTGTTCTGGAGTTGCATGCAGCTCTTTGGTTGCCCCCTTGTGGTTCTGGGACACCCCTCCTGAAGCCATGAGGGAACACTAAGTAGCACATGTCCCAGCTCTAACCCCCATGCCAAAAGGAGACCCTGCAACTATCCCAGATTCCTCCACCCCCTCCAGCAGACACCCTGGCCCAGCTTCCCCAGCCCACCCAAAAGAAGGCTACAGCCATTGTGGCTGTCCAAACACTTGTTACTGAAATTTAATAAGCTCTTATCTTTCTAGTTACTGACCCCTGGTCTATACTCTATGCTTTTCTGGGACAATGGATAAAAATCCTTCCATTAAAGGACAAAAATAGGTAGAAAAAAGTCATGGTCAGGAATGAGGTTTAAGACTAGCAAAACAGGTGAAAGTGGCAGACCTGAGCAGGAAAATGCTCAAGTTAGCAGGAGTCAAGTTGCAGACATCTGACCTCACCAAAACTGGCAAGAAATAAGCTCAAAGTCTAAGAAGGAAAGTAGGTAGATGGCAGCAAGTTGGCCTTGATGGTGGAGATGTTTGTGGTGCATGGACCTTTCAGAGTAATAGGTAGCATCAGAAATGCAGAGCTGGACATTGAAGAGAATTAAACACCAACAGTAAAAGGCTCTTTAGCCATATAACTAGGAAAAGACAGAAGACAAAGTAGTGGGACCACTAAAAATTGAGGGGTTAGAGGTCAAGGATAATCTAAGCACAGCTGAAGTACTTTCCCTCTTTTTAATGAGGGCAATGACAAGCCTGCAGATAGAGGATAGCTCACAAGAATGGGGACATTGAAGTTGAAGTCATCACATCAGAGGTAGAAGCTAAACCCAAGCTGCTTGAGGGAACTTAGTTGGTGAGCTTTGATCTCTGATTAAAGAGGAACCAGCACAAGAAGTTGCCAAATTAGCAAGGATTTTCAAATCAATATGCAAGCTTGGGGATTGTATTGCATGACAGGAGAAGTGTTAATATAGGTGTTTTAAACAAAGGACTAAAAAGGTAGCTGGGTAACTACTGGACTATGAGACCTCAGTAGTAAACAAGGTCTTGGAGGAAAATTTTGTAGAGGACATTCTTCCAGAGGAAGACAGATAAATTAACATGCTTTACAAAAGGCATGTGCACCAAACAGCCTGGTCTCCTTTTGAGACTTTTTGGATAAAGGGAATGTGGTCAACTTGGGATTTCAGCAAGGCATTTGCTATAGTACCACACAGGAACTTACAAGAGATGGGGATTAATATCAGCACAATAAGGCACCCAATGAACTGGTTAAAGGGGGATATTATAGTAGGTCCTGTGGAAGGGTGACCTGTCAAACCCAGGAGGATAGTGGCATTCCACAAAGTCTTGGGACCAATCTTAGTCTTTGTTACTGACCTTGGTACAGAAAGTGACAATGTGCTAATTAGGTTTGAAATTGCTATGAATTGGAGGATATTGCCAATGCAGAGAAGGATCAGGACATCATACTGATGATCTTGACAACCTTGTCAACTGTCATTAGGAATAGGATAAACTTTATAATGCAAGTACAGGGTTTATACAGGCCTGCTCAGTCTCAGTTGCCTCACCTGCTCTCAGTATTGAGACAATAAAGTTAGTGGGGGACAAAAGGCCTAGCCTAAGCCACAGGTTACTATAGGTAACCCTTGCTGCCCTGTGAAAGATTCTAATTTAAAAAAGTGTCCTTTTCCCTTCAACTGTGCATGAAATATTCCCCCTCCAAGCACAAGAACCTTGGAAGGAACATGCTTATCTGCCTCTTCCTTCCCCTTCATTGATAAATGCTTCAATGACAATTTTCAGTCATTGCTGTTACAAACCTGCCTTAAAGCTAACTGCCAGAGCACCATTGACACCCTGTAAACAAAGGCATGTATAATAGCCACTGCACAGTTCATAGCTGTTGCTTGGGTGTTAATGTACCCAAAAGAGGTCTTTTGAGACTGGTCATGAATAAGCTTTCACATCTTTTTCAACATGAGGATTGAAATACTTCTCAACCTCCAATAGGCTTACTCACTTGAGGCATTTTGAAGACAAACCAGCAGGCAATAAAGGCAAACATTTGACCCTATCCACCTCTGGGACCAGTCCACCTCTGTTTTTGAACATCTGGTATCATAAACCAGATCCCAGTGCAAAGCAGCTCTTGCAACAAAACATGGTGCTCAAGTTTACAAGGGACATGATGGTAACAGCAGAAAAGTATATGAACTGGGTAGTACTTATATAGGTTCTCCTGGGGAGGAGGGCACTGACAGGACTGGCTACTCATCCAGGGGTAGGTCAGTGCCTTTATGCTTGGGTATTCACAGGAGCAGAAGACAACTATTTTGGTGTAGACTTTCCTCTGAGAACTTGTCAAGTAAGTAAAGGACAAGTCTTAGGTTGCAACTTTGCACTAAATTGCGAGTAATAGAACAAAATCAGTGTGCCGGCCATTAGTATTAACAAGTTAGGAGTTGTGGAATTGAGAAGTAAACAGTTCCACAACTCTATAGGGTATGTGTCCTGGTTCATCAGAAGTCTGATTTGGTACAGTAATATTGCATGCAACCTTAAGTCAAGAAATGTAGTCACTACCACCATGTTATTGTAACTAGACTCCTTTACTGCTATTCTGAAAGAAAATGGGCCCTTTTCCCAAAGGAATTCTGTGATTGCAAGCAAGCACATGGGCAGACAGCCACCCTAATTCAAATGAATTATTTGAGTCCTGTGGCACTTAAAGACTAGCATTTATTTCTTGCATGAGCTTCCACATAGGATAAAAACAAGTCCTGAAGCAATAATAGGAACAATTTCTTTCATAAGTGATTTGACCTCTTCTCTATGCTGTTCCCCATTGTTTGAATCTTGATGCCTATTTTGCTCTTAGTGTGACCTGTTCAAGACTTGCACTTCCCTGTATTTGCCTCCCCTTTTGCAAGTTTCCTCATCTTCAAAGCATCTGACAGAGTAGGATTTTCTCCCACAGAAAACTTGTGATAAAGTTTAGTTTTATTGAACTAGACTAACATGACAGCCCCTTTGGAACTTAAGTTTACAATTTTGGCCAGTTATACAAGGGAGAGTAGTTTCCATTCAAACTTGACTATCACATCTGTAATAAATCTTGTACATTGGGAAAGAAATTGCTTAACATGACTTGAACTACTTCAAACTGATAGCTAGTTGGGCTTTAAGTTTTGCTGTCCCAGGAGAGCAAGCTTGGCAAGTGTAGGCAGAACCAGAATAGAAAAGGGATTTTTGGGTCACAGTGCTCCAAGAATTGCCAAAACTCAAACCAGGACTGGTAGGCCTCACAAAACTAGTGACCAAGCATGCATAAAGGGAAAACAGTGCAAAACAAGTGTTTTCCCTTAAGAGGGACAGTACATTGTGCCCTCAGGGAAGATGGCTTTTCCAAAGCTAGGTGTATGGAAGATTGGCATGGGGAGCCTCCTGAATTTAAAAGGCACTGGAGAATTCCAGGAGTTGTGTTCTGACCTATGAAGCTCAGGTAGTTTAAGCTCACACCTGGAATGCTGTCTAAATTGTGCTAGTCAAGCCACCTCAAAAGGAATTTAAATTCCCTTTAATTTAGTCCCACAAAGACATTAGGAAAAATGCTGGTGTACTATACTGGGCCACCTGACACTGATTCTTAAGACAAAGCATTTACTACTATTGACAAGCTGATAACAGGTGAGTGGGGGCAGTCCCTATGCTATACCAAATGACCAGATGGATAATCTAAATAAGCTCTTCACTTTTGGAATATACTGAGGTAATAGGTTCTAAGCAGATGTCACTTTTCAGTCAGGCCTGATGGGTAAGCTCACAGCACTCACTGGAATCATACAGCTGGTGCACACCACTTATCAAAGGGGTTAATATTGGGTTAAGTCAGTCATTCCTTAAAATGTTGTTACCAATTAAAGAGGAATTAATCTAATACTTCTTTGTACACCTGGATGCCAGACCCAAAAGGTGCCCCTTAATTTAAATGGGATTATCCTGCCATAATCAAGGTAACCACAAAACCAGCACAAGGATATTCAACTTAATGGGTTTGCAGGAAATAATCCTACAGATTGAGTGGATGTCAAGATGGAAGAAAACAGATCTAAAATGGCCACTGCATGGAGCCAAATACATTCCCCAAAAGAAAGTGGGGAAGTTTAGTCAATACTGATCAGTTGTTGGCAACAATTACATTAAGGTCAGGAACACCAAGTCTTATTGCAAAATTGGTACAAAGCATAAAAGCTAGTGTATGGGAAGACTGGTGCCGAATCCAACAAACCCTAACCAATCCTCTTAACCCTTTTTGGGATGCTCATTAGGAGTTACAGGCTTCTAAATTAGAACGTAGCTGCCTGTCAAGCCTCAGGGACCCTGCACTAGACCTGTGTACCTCATTATTGAAAAATTAGAGAAATTGGACTTCTGCCTTGCATTTGCAGGAGAGTTTAGGGAAGAGTGCAAATGGGTATTGTCCTGAAAACTAGTGTGGTAGGTTAAGCTTAGATCAAACAGTTTGTTGGGCCCAAAGTATACTATCCATGCATGGAACCAGTATGAGCAGAACAAAGCAAGCACATAGGAAGGGTATACAGAACCACCACCACCACCCAGTGCATACCTTAATGCTCCCCTCAGCATTGGGTAGTACAAGGAAATACAATTTACTGGGAGGGATCAGCAGTAAATGGCAAGGCAGTGAATGACGGGAGAGGCATGGAGCAGAGGGGATTGGGGATCTTGCATCTTTCCCTGTAACTAACCCTCAAATCCCTATACCAGCCATTTAATGATGGTACACAATTCCAATTAACTGGATCATGGTTGTATCAAACTTCTTGTCTAAATTGAGGCCACTTGACAGCTGTTAACACAACCCAGATGGAGCAGCACAAGACAAATTCTTGAAGTCCAGGCCCCCTTGGAAACATGTTTTAAATGGCAGCTGAATTGCCAGCTGTGCCTCAATTGATGCAGCCCTGAACAAGGGCTCTAGGGGCACTTTTTAAAGCTAAAAACAATCATGAGCTTTTGAGAGAAATAATCCCTCCTCAGGGGCTTGAAGATTGAGAACTACAGGAGCTTGCTCCACCACCAAGGGAGCATTGACCTGCTCATGCACCAAGGCAACTTATGCCATCATGTGCCGGAACTGCCACCCACCCCAAACATTGCACAAATAGGACAGTCTGCAAAAAAGAATGAAGGGACACTGAAAACATACTTGGCTATAAATGGATTATCCATCAATGCTTCAAAGAGAAACTGCTGCATATGAATTCCAATTCTGATTTGATACTGTCACCCACCTCTGCAATACACTGCTCTCCACTGTCTGAATCTGAACTGCATTGATTTGATTTAACAGCCTGACCTGATCCTATTATACTTTATTTTGATCCCATCCTGTTAGTACCAACCAACTTCAAACATTTGACAGAGTGGCATTTTCACCCACAAAAGCTCATGCAATCAACAAATTTTAGTCTGAAAGTGCCACAGCTGTTTTGGCTGAAGGAATCCAAGACAGCTACCCCTTTGGAACTGGTGTAGCCCACATCCTTCAAACCCAGCCTAAGATACTCATTCCACAGGGGCATTATTTCTGGTGTGATTGTGCTCAGTTGGTCTGTTAATGGTGTTTCAGGCATGTTTAAGTTCTGCACCACCCTAGCAGAGATACATGTGATTTCAGTAGTACCATCTAGCCAACAAGCCTGTCCCCATTTCCCTGTAGCATGATCAGTGGACAAAAACAGATGCCTGGAGCCAGGGCAGTGGTGTTCTTTGGTCACCTGGGGCCCTAGGAAAAGGGCCACTGGGGGCCACTACCCCCCCCCAACAAAACAAAGCACTACTTATTTTTAATTCCATATATTACAACTTGTATTAGTATTCACTGGTCATTAACTTGGATCAATTTAATCAATGATTGGATATCAACATAGTATTCTTATTGAAATGTATTTATGATACAATTAAAGACAAAAACGTTTACATTTGTAAGCCATATTTGACTTTCCTACTCTGTTGCTAACTTCAGTAATTTCATGGAAATCAGAGAGCATAGTGACCTGCAAAAGGTTGAACACCACACTTGGTGGTGCATCATCCCCCCAAGCCAAATCCAGCCATCTCCCCAGCTGACACACTTACCATTATTTGGTGATAGTGGTGTGTCCAGACAATGGTTGAGAACCACTGGCATAGTATCTTTTTATTGGAGGGGACTGCAATTAAGCCAAGTTACTAGAGTGTACCCATGTCTTCCCCAATTTTCATTAGCTAAACTAGCCCCCTAGTTATTAGAGTTGAACAACATAGCTTCTCATGATTCCATGGACTATTTAAGCTTCTGGAAGATGTAAGGATTTGTTAATTAAAAGGTTAGCCATTAAGCTGACATGAGCACTATCCACTATAAAAATTGGACTTATCTGGTGTTTGAGTTTAAAAAAATTCAAAACCCAACCCTGACTACATAGATACTAATATAGACCACTAAAAGGGAAAAAATGCCATTAGTAACTTGCATGCTTTCCTTCCTGCATTTGTCAGTATGGACAATGCAGAAGAAGCCAGCTCTTCTACTTGTAATTTTTGTCAGTGTCCTTGTCAAGTGCCCCAATGTTTGAGTTGCAAGTGTGGCACAGGAGCCTTGGTCCAAGCACTGTTTTTAGTCAGCTTTTTTTTAAAAAAGCTTTTAGATTCTGATAGTGTATGGTTGTGTAACCTTAACATGACTAAGTCCAGTGCTGCAGGTGCAGCATCTCTTGGCTTGAAGTGGTTTCCATTATAAAGGGCCAGAGCAATGGCTGCATGACCTCAATTCTTTGGAATGAGGTTTTTAAATCTCTTCCAATCATTCAAGATTCAGATTGTGTTTTAACTTAGCTTATCTGTTACTTGAAACGAACAACATTTTGAAGTTTATCCTGTATTCTGCATTACTAAAAGGGACAAAATTAACAATGACTCAAAAGAACCCAAGATCCCAAAGAAATTTTCAATATTGGCATAAGCCTAATGAGCAAGTTTTGGCAGCCAGCTCTAGCAAGTTTCTCAGAGACTTGTGTTTATGTTCCAAGTTTTATATGAAGAGTCAGAAGGACTCAAAAGTGAGAAGGCTTCTTGTGTGTAGCTATAAGTTTAAGTAGACACCATATTACAATGAAATTCTCTGAAGGGCTCAAGTTTATAAGACTAAGTACAAAAGAAGCTGAAAAATCAAAGGCCAATCAGCCACCACACAGCTATCCTGGCTGCTTCAGGGAAGTCCTGCATTTCTATGTGACAGCCTATAAGGACCTACCTGGCAACCTGAGCTTCCCAAGGCCAGTTTACAGACCAAAGGAAAAATTCTCACAAGTGGGATTTTAAAAAAATGTAATAAATGGCCATACTGGGGAACTAAGAGACAAATGGAAAGTTCTAGCTTCTACAGTGTCACTTGGCATCAGAGAGTTTGCTCCTGCCTTTTTAGGATGTCATTGTGAAGTTGATTTGCAGATATTGAAATACACATTTCAAATGAAGCACATATCCTAATGATTGATTGCTTTGAATCAAGATTGAAGAGTGCAGAGACTTCCAGCCCCTCTGGCTCTGCCAGATATAAAATAGTTATATGATGTTCTACCTTCATTTCTGTCCACCAACTTCAGGATGGGGCCCCTAGGAGTTGCCTGCTTCACCTATGCACAAAACCACCACTGAGCCAGTGACTCCTGGACAAGTACCCCACTGGCCAATAGGTAGGAAAGAGGAGCTTGGGGGCTCTTTGAAATAAAGGGGCAACACAGAACAGTAAAGTTAATGCTGGACTAACAGCATGGCCTGAGCAGCTACAGGTTACTATGATGACAGGGTTAAGATGGAGAAACCTTGCTGTCCTGTAAGAGACATTTTAGTTAAATTACTTATCTTCCATTTTGTCTCCTGTTTTTTTCACGATGGTCCCGGAAGTAACTAGATGCACACCATCCTTCCTCTGCTGCATAAAATCCTTGGAGGGAACATGTTCATCCTCTCTCCTGTGAGAAGGGTTTCCATCAGTAATTTGATGACATTTCTGTAAGAAACAACAATTGTAAAGTGAAGTGCCTGCAAAACACTGACTACACCTGTGAACAAAAGAAAGTTCAAGTCTAGTCACCCAATTCTTACAATTCACTGCCTGGCAATTTATATAACCCAAAGAGGATCTTTAGAGAATAGTCAACACAAGTCTTCCATATGCAAACAGAAAAGGAATGGAATACCTCCACCTTCTTACTCACTGAGGATAGCAAAGGGAATGAGTAGGTAAAGGGAAAAACATTCAACCCAACCCACCTCTGGGATTCCCTATTTTCTTAGTCTGAGAAGTCCACCACCCTATAACAGCTCCTTCAAAGTGCACAGTAAGCTTAGAAGTTAAACAAAAGCCAAAGAGCTCCACCAAGCTCAGTCTGCACTAAATCCCTCCCCCAATATCTTCCTTCTCCTCCAATAGACGCCTTCTACCAAGTCTTGTTTCCTACTGCCTGTGCTGCCACCTTCCTGAATTTCTGCCTTTACAGGGCCCCAGGCAGGGAAGCCCTGCCCTCTAATCAGGCTGCATCCACTCCCCTGCCTTCATTAAATCACACCTGAAAAGCTCTTGTCAACTGCAAGGCTAGAAGACAGACCAAAAGACAAGCAGCTCCACAAAGAGCTCTTGCTCATTTACTGCTCTCAAGAGCCTCCTCCAAAAGGCCTGTCCAACTGCAACTTCTGTTTCTGGCCCTGTTCATCAGTCCCTGCATTGCTCCCACCTTACTACATGTCTATTTATAGGCCTCCTATCAGAGAAGCCTCACCCCATAATCAGGCTCAGTTGGCTCACCTTCTATCAGTGCACCCAAGTAAAAGCTTCAATAAACTTGACAGGAAAACCTCACTAAATGAAAGTGTCTACGGAACTCACCCCCTGAGTTTCAGGGCCTACATCTTCTCCAATAGACCTCCTACTCAGCCTCCCCCATTAACAGCCCTCTTCAGCATCTCCTGTGCTGCTGCCTTACTGACTGGCACCCTTTACAAGCCACTTAATCAGAGAAGCTGCACCCCTATCAGGATCCATTGGCTGCCCTGCCCTCAACACACCAGCCAGAAACAGATCCTAGAAACCAAAGGGAGAACAAGCCCAGCAGAAGACCTCCACAAACAGTACTCACTGCCCTTCAGGCCTGCTGCTGCCACCATCACCTCCCCCTGCCACAGACCTTCAACTTCTCCTCCAACAGCCTTCCCACCCAAACAGCCCAGCAGCTGCCTAGATAGGGCCCCTGATTAGAGTTAGGCCTTTACTGAGCAGGCTAATTGGTTCAGCTGCACTCAGTACTTCTCTTTCAGGGGGAAAGAACAAACTCAAGAAAAAACCCACAGCTCTACAAGACTCACTCACTCCTAACCATAAGGGCCTCCTCCAGAGAGACCCCCCCCCTTCTACAGCCTTGCTCACCTACACCACTGCTTCACTGGCTATCATTGAAAGCTCCACAGTAAGGGATAGAGGCAAACCCAAAAAAGCCATGCTTACAACTGTATAAAAGCACATAGGACCACAAAACTCAGTCACTCCCTGACCTAACACACCTGTTATTTAAACTCCCCTGTTTACCAGCTCTTCTCCTGCTACTTTACTATGCAAGTAGCTTTCTACAACCCCAATAAGAGAAAGACCACCACTCAAAACATACTCCATTGGCTCCCTGCTCTCAGTACACACCCAGTAACAGCTCCTACATACTAGAAAGAGAAAGGAAGAAAAAACCAAAGCCAAATGCAATGAAAACACACAGCCCCACAATAAGCACTCACCATTTAGGCTAGTACTGCCGTTTCTTCCAACAGGACTCCTGATCCAACCTGCAGGATGACACTCACTTCCTAGCTGCAACAACTCTAGTCCAGCCTTACTCAGAGTTTGCCCTTATATAACCCCTGCTCAGGAAGCCCCACCCCCTAATCAAGGTAAATTGGCTCACCTGCTTTCACCACAGCCCTCAGTAGCAGCTCCTGCAAATTAAAGGGGAAATAATCAATCAAACCTGAACAAAGGTCAGATACAGATGTTCCTTTCTCCCTGTTCCTCAGGGTCTCCTCCAAAGGACCTCCTATGGGTGTCACTGGTGTTGGGCACCCAGGGCACAGATTCCAAATGTCCCAGCTAGTGCTATGAGTCTTGACCTATGCCATGTGCAGGCAGGGAGAGTCAGCCTGCCACCCCTGTGCTGTGCTCTGTCCCCCTGGAGGAGGGAGAGCAGGGCCTGTGCTGTGTCCACAGCCAGGTCCATGCCTTCCACCTCCAGGCCCTGCATAGACTCCTTTATGGTGCAGGTAGGCTGGCACGGAGCCACCTGTTGCACACCTTCCTCTGCCACTACCGCGGGCTCCGATACGACCAGCAGCTCTTTTACATCCCAGAGGTGGTCCGCGAGACATCTCCGAGCTACTGGTCTTCTACCAAGACCTCCTCCGGACATGAAGGCTTGTCTCAGCCTCCAGGGATCTTGTACCCACCAAGGGGGAGCCCCTGCTAAACAACTCCCATCTGAGTGTGCAGGTGGCGGAGGCCCCCTCCGTGAAGCAGCGGCTGGTCCTGGCAGGTGTCACCAGGTTCAGAGACCTCCAGGACTATGCCTGGGGGGACTGGGTGGATCCCCTAGTGCTCACCCAGCACATGGGACTCTCCACCCTTTGAACCCCCGGTGCCTACTCCAGGAGGTGAAGGCGGCCCTGGCCCTCACTGCTCGAGCTTATCTTGAGTAGGTCCTGTGAGAGAGCACCCCGTGCCCTCCTCTCAGTCGTGGGTCTCCAGAGATTGTGATTGGGCCCCAGCCCCGTGAGCTCCCCTGGCCGCCCCATGCCCCAAACCAGCTGCTAGACCTGCAGCCGGTCTCCTTCTGAACTGGACCTCACAAACACCTGTACACGCTCGTGCTCCCCACCATCCACTTCTTCGCCCTCGTGTGCCAGCCTGCTGTCCATGTGCAGGGGTGCTTTCCCCATGCGTGGCCAGCAGGGGAGAAACCATGCATGGTGGGGGGGGGGGTCTTCCCTCATGTGGCCAGCAGTGGGGCAGCCACACTTGGGGGTCCTTCTCTGTGCATGGCCAGTAGGGGCTCTTCCTGTGTTCTGGGTACCCTGTCCCACATGCAGCCAGCAGGGGCTTTTGCCACCAGGGGATCCCTTCTCCATTGTCCACAATGCGCTGTCAGCTTGGGACAAAGGGATTCCTCTGGCCGGTGCTGACAGCACAGCTGGTGGGGAAAAGAAGGGATTCCCCTGGCTGGTGCCAACAGCACAGGGGGCAGGTGAAGGATTCCCCCAGCACGATGCTGACAGCATAGCCAGAGCAGGAAAGAAAGGATTCCCCTGGTGCGTACTGACAGTGTGCTGTAGGGGAATCCCTTCTCCCCCCTGTCCCCACTGGGCTATGTGTGGGGGTGGGTGCCCTGGCCCCAGGGAGCCCTGGGAGGGGAAAACATCCCCTGCCAGGCTCCTGCCTTCTGAGCCTGACATAGGGAAATCCATCCCCTGGCCAGTTCTAGCCACACCGTGGCTAGAGCTGGGCAGAGCATGTTTTTCCTTATGCTGGGCTCATAAGGCAGGAGCCCAGCAAGGGGTTGGGTCATGGCATGGCCTTTCTAGTGGGTCAGGTTGCCAAACCTCCCATGATGTCCCTCCTGCAATTTGAATTAGCAAGTCCTCTCCATGGACATGCTAACTCAAATTGTAGTTTCTTGTGTGGCCATGTCAATTCAAATTGACTGAACTAATAATTATTAGTTTGAATTGACTAGTTCAAATTCAGTAATTCAGATTGACACCCTAAGGGTAGACATAGCCTTAGGGAAGGACAAAACTATAGTCTGGCTGGGAATATCAAGATTCATGGATACGTTGGTTTAAAAATCTGTGCACATTTTATTTAAAATCCCCATTTTTATAAATGACTTCTCACACCATTGGCTTCCAAAGACAGATGGGTATTTCTATATTTCCAAAACTTTTGACTGTATTTTGTAGCATCAGTGACTCTTAGGCTGTGTTCTCACACAGCGAGTTATTTCGATACAGTTGTTTCGAAACAACTGTATATCAAAATAACACTTATTTCAAAATAACTTATTTTGAATTAACAAATTGTTAATTCAAAAAAAAGGAAAAAAAAGGGAATCGAAATAGCAAGTTCACACTGTGAACTTGCTATTTCCGTACCTGGTCCAGGGGGCTGCAGCCCCCTGGGGGTGAGCCGCTGGGGCAGCTCACCCTGCAACCCCAGAAAGGGGGCTGCAGCCCCGGAAAGGGGGGTGCAGCCCCCGGTGGGGGGGGGGG
>VOCP01040644.1:0-12293 GCA_007922195.1 Podocnemis expansa
CCCAACTCCCTCCTGGTATTCTGCCCAAACTGTGAGAGGGGCTTCCTTGAGCTCCTGCGGGATGGTGGGGGACCCTGCTGGTGCTTCCTGCAAGGTGACTATTAGATCGGGGACCCTGTCTTCAGGGGTCTTGAGAGTAATACCCTCAGGGGACAAGTGGATGGTGGCCCTTCACTTACAGAGGAGATCCCTGCCCAGGAGGGGCATGGGTGCGCTAGGTAGGAGGAGGAACACGTGTTCATCCCCCAGCGGCCCACACTGGACCTGGGTTGGTTGTAAGAAAGGAACTGAATGCTGCTGCCCCTCCACTCCCTGGCAGGAAAGTTCCTCAGCAGAGATTGGGGCCACGGGTGGAAACAGCTGCTCCGGTGTCAAGGAGGAAATCGATGGGCCAGCCACCCACTTTCAGGGTGACTTTAGGGTTGGTGGGAGACAGGGTCTGCAGGAGAGCTAAAAGTTTGGCGGTGTCCCCTGCGTATTCCTAGCAAACAGGGTTCACCTGCCACCCAGAGGCTTGCAGGGCTAGGCCCAAGTACGTGTCTCTGTCTCTGGGTCTGGAGTTTGGCCGGCGTTCCAGGCCAGCATAACAGTTGGCCCATGGGTTAGGGCAGTCACGTTTGAAATGACCATGCCCACCACAGCCAAAACATTCAAGCTGTGAATGGTTGGGGGTCCTAGAGCGGCCATAAGCAAGAACAGGCTCTGGAGATGGTGGAGTGTGGTGGTAACATGTGTGTGGGTTGTGTGTAGAGGCGGGTGCCCCTTGCTTACCCACGGCTGCTAGGGCTAGCAGAGCGCACATGGTCTTGTCCTCCTATTTCTCCTTCTTTTCCAAGTGCCCATTGTAGAGGTGAACAGCTATGGCCAGCACCTTGGTGATGGTTTCTCCGGACCAGCCTGGAACACTCCATTCAAAGTATTCCCGAATATTTTTACTGCTGCCCTGACAAAATAACTCACCAAAAGAGAAGCCTGTTGTGGCTGTTCAGTATCTACCCCAGCCCACCTGTGGAGGGCCTCCTTTAACTGTTGCAGGTAATCCTCAGGGTGTTCATCAGGCTTTTGCACTGTAGCTTCCACCTAATTCCAATTCAGAGTTTGCTGGCCGCTCCTACGGAGGGCCTCTATCAAAGTGTCCCTGGCACCTACTAACTTTTTAAGATCGTCATCCTTCTGTGGGTCCCATCCCTTGTCAGTGAGGGGCCACTCAACACGCCCATTCTCGGTGCTAATCTGGGCTGCCAGTTCCTTAATCTTGCTCCTTTCAGCCTCTGTAAAGAGGACCTCAAAAAGCTGGTTACAGTCAGCCCATGTAGGATTATAAACCGCAAAAATTCCCTCAACCATATGCTGTGCTTTTTCGGCATTATCACTGTAGCAGAGGGGAGCAGTTAGGCAGCCACAGAGAGGCAGCTGGGCGCTCGCACTCCCCCTACTGGCCAGAGGAGACCCGGCAGAGTGGCCGGGGCCGGAACAAAAGGGAAAGGCGCCGGGAGCAGGAGGACTATAAAAGGGAGCGGACCAGGCAGCCATGGGGGGAGTCTAGAGGGAAGCAGCTGCCACTCCTGGTAGACCTTCCTCTACTGGGAGTAAAGGAGGCTAACTGGTTCCCAGACTCTCTACCCGAGAAGAGCTGGGGGGAGGAACCTTGGGCAACTGCACCCCTGGAGGAAACTCGTCCAGGGGAGGACATTGATGAGCTTCCCTCCGCAGAGAGCCTGAGCCCTGTGGACCAGCCTGAAGCCGGGGAGGACCTGGAGGAGCTCCCCTCTGCTGGGGAGGGCAGCGAGCCTGCCCTTCTGGACTTGTGTGACCTGGAGGAGCTGCTGTTGGCTGAGGAGGCTGAGTTCCCAGCCTTGCCTCCTGAAGATAGTGAGGGCCTGATGGGGATGCCCTGGGGATCCTACCCAGAGGATCACAAGGACAGTGTGCCCCAGGCCTCACCGGGCAAGGGAAGGAAGTAGCCCAGGGACAATTGTAAGTCAGTGCGTTGCGGTGGGAGCCCCACTGACACAGTGGCCCTCTGGAGGGCCACTGCTAGGGCCCTGGGCTGGAATGCAGTGGAGCGGGCGGGCCTGCATTCCCCTTCCCTCCCCTGCTACCAGCTGAGCCACGGTTGGTTTGCCTTACCCTAGCCGGGGGTTGAAGACCTGAACTCTCTGTAACTGTTGTTTGCCTTGTCCCTGCTGGGGCTGAAGGCCTGAACTGCCGACCTGTTTGCTTGCCTCGCCCTGACGAGGGGAGGACCTGATGACAATCATGCAAGCGCGGTATCTGGTTTTGCCATTGAAGTAAGTCAGGGGTGGCCCAAAGTTGGTGAACCCTGGTCATAGTAATAGAGTTGTCCTGCCGTACGACTGGGTAGACTCTGAGAGGCGCTATGATGTTATTGGGGTTGGGTGTCTGCGCAGAGTTCTCAAGGGCAAGTGGGGCTGTCTTCTGGGCTTTGCTACAAGTAACACATCCAGTCCCTGCTGTCTCTACTATCTCTGCTGTCTCTGCCTTGGACATCAGGGATCCCCCTCCCTGGGCTGGGTTGGCATCTGGACCAACAGCCCCCCCCCCAGCCTGATCATGAAGTGGGAGAACCCCCCCCACAGCCTGATTTTGAACTGGGGGAGCCCCCCTTCCCTGTGCTTGGTCAGATTGTCCCACCACCCAAAGCTCGTCATCATAATACGTGGGAGGTGCAGAAGCAGTCAGGGCACAAATGATCGGGGTCGCCCTCTTAGGAGGCAAATGCTTACACACAGCCTCATACCAGACATAATAATAGTCCATATGCCCTGGCAACGAATTTAACAATATTTCCCAGAGATACATTACCTTGTCCATATCAAAAGTGCCCACAGGGGGCCATTGCAAACCAGAATTTCTATGAGTACAGCTTGGCCACTTAAGAATACACAGCTTAGCAGCCTTTTTCTTGTCCAGTCCCTTCCCTCCCAATTCCTTCCAATATTTCAAAGTCCAGTCCAACGGACTGTCCAGAATTACCTTAGTTTCCCCTGACCCATAATGAGATCATGATACAGACTTCCAAGTTCAAGGGCTCTTGCCCGTCAGCTCACCCCCTCTTACTGGAAGTTTGAAAACGACCTTCCCCACCCCCTCAGGTTCAGGTTCAAGGGCTCTTGTCCGTCGACTCACCCTCTCTTGCTGATACCTCTGTAGAGTTTTAAGGGAGATTATAATCCAATAAGGAGGACAGCATATTCAGAGCTGTATAAGAAGTCTTTATTGAAAGAGAACTGAGGGAGAGAGAGGAGACAGACAGGTTTTCCTAGCACCTAAACGACTCTCCCATTTATCACTATGACAACCCCAATGACCCTAGGTAGTCCAAAACACCACATATTCCTCCCTCTCTAATGAACACCCCCCCCCGAAAAAAGCCCCCCCCCCCCCGAAAGAATAACTAAACTAGGAGATGAGGGTAGACTGCCCCATCTCTGGCGAACCCCCGGGGAATTATTCTGCCCCATGAAGAGGGGGTCACCACTAGCTAAAGATCCAGCCGATCAGGAGGCCTTCTGTCGCCAGGTGGATTATGGCGAACTTCTGGTGTGCCCACCCCACAAGGTGGTACTGGTGGTGGTGGGATCACAGGTACTGGGGAAGTAGCTGGAACCGGAGAGGATGTTGTGTCCAGTTGGTCCAGGGAGGCTGAAGACGTTGAAGGGGTGGCTGGAGCAGGAGAGACAGAAATAGTAGTTTCATGCTCTGATGTTGTATCATCAGTAAGGGTGAAGTCAGATGTGTCTGCTGGAGATGCATCTTCTGGGTGGATATGACGGAGAAGCAGCTGATCTACGTGCTGTCGCCAAACTAGGCCACTTGCTGTCTGGACAGAGTAGGAAACAGGTCCTGTCTGGGCAATGACTGTTGCTGGGACCCATTTAGCTCCTGAAGCATAGTTTCGAGCAAGAACTGGCTGTCCAATACTGAAGATGCAGCCCTTTGTTCTTGGTGAATGTCTGCTGACCTGGTCCTGCTGTTGGTGTTGAACCACTTGCCGTGTGTCTCGTGGTTTCAACAAATCAAAGCAAGAGCGCAACTGCCGTCCCAACATAAGAAAAGCTGGAGATGCCTTAGTTGTAGCCTGTGGAGTGTTTCTGTAGGACAACAAGAAGTTGTCCAGACGCTTATGAAGAGGTGAACGTCCCTTTGCAGATTTTAGAGCTTGCTTCATAGTTTGTACAAACCTTTCAGCAAGTCCATTGGTAGAAGGATGATACGGTGCTGACCTGATGTGATGTATTCCATTGGCCTTCATAAAAGTTTCAAAATCCTGAGAAACGAATTGTGGTCCATTGTCACTCACCAGCTGTTCTGGAAGACTGTAACGACTAAAAAAAGCCACACAGGGTCTGAATAGTGGCTTCTGTAGTAGTGGACTGCATTACAGAGACTTCTGGCCATTTTGAATGGGCATCCACAGCAATTAAGAACATACATCCTTCAAATGGGCCAGTAAAATCAACATGGATATGTTGCCATGGCCTTTCGGGCCAATCCCATAGGTGAAGAGGTGCCAACTGAGGTGTGTTCCGGACACTCTGGCATGAGGTACAAGCTCTAGGTGTTTCTTCAATGGCCCTGTCCAAGCCCAGCCACCAGAAATAGCTCCGTGCAATTTCTTTCATGCGCACTATGCCACAGTGACTTGAATGGAGCTGTTCCAACAAACATGGTCTTAATGAAGGTGGGATAATGACACGCATACCCCACAACAAACACCCGGATTGGGTCGATAACTCTGTCATCCTAGACACATAGGGTCGGAGGTCAGGAGAGACCTGAGAGTCAGGTAAGAACGTTCCATGCATCACAAAATCCATAACTCGTGAGAGTACTGAGTCAACCCGTGTTGCTTTCCTCACTTGAGAAGCCATGACGGGTGTGTTTTCCACCTGTTCAAAGTAAAAGATTCCTTCCTGGCCCAGATCCTGACAGTGTACTGGTAAGGGTAGCCTTGAAAGGCCATCAGCATTGCAATGCAAAGAGGATTGCCTGTACTTGATTTCATATGTGTATCCAGAAAGTATCAATGCCCATCGTTGCATCCGACTGGCAGCCAAATGTCAGGTGCCTGTGTGTGGCCCCAAAATTGATGTCAGGGGTCAACGGTCAGTGAGAAGTGTGAACTTCTTTCCCCACAGGTACTGGTGAAATTTCCAAACACCAAAAACAATGCCCAGTGCTTCATGTTCAATTTGGGCATAGTTAGTTTCTGCCTTGGTCAAGGAGTGCGAAGCAAAAGCAATCGGCCTCTCTTCACCAGAAGGCACAATATGTGACAATACAGCCCCAACTCCATAAGGGGAGGCATCACAAGCCAACTGTAGGGGCAAGGATGGGTCAAAATGTGTCAGAACCTTAGAGTTTACCAGTGAGCATTTAGCTTCGTTAAATGCAACATCAAATCAAATCATAGGGCTGGAAGGGACCTCATGAGATCATCAAGTCCAACCCCCTGGGAATTGAACCCAGGACCTTCTGCATGTTAAGCAGAGGTGCCACAGGCTTCAGTCCAGTTCCAGGCCTTTTTCAGCCCCAGAAGCTCATGTAGGGGTTTCAGGAGCATCACTAATTGTGGAATAAACTTGCCATAATAGTTTAATAAGCCTAAAAAAGAGCAAAGTTGGCTTACATTCTGAGGTAGCAGAGCATCCACAATAGCCTTAACCTTGGCTGGAGACTTATGGAGACCACCAGTATCAATTATATGTCCTAAATATTCAACTGAGGGCTGGAAAAACTTACATTTGTCTCTGTGAACACGTAGACCATACTCTTCCAGTCTTTGCAGAGTAGCTTCCAAGTTCGTAAGGTGTTCCTCCTCATTTTTGCCAGTGACCAGGATGTCATCCAGATAAACCAGTCAGAATCTGATCCATTGCCCTTTCGAACAAAGCTAGGGCTGAAGTAATGCCGAAAGGTAAACGTCAGTATCTGTACAACCCCTTATGTGCTACGATTGTCAACAATTCTTGAGATTCTTCTTCAACATGCATCTGTAAGTACGCTTGACTCAAATCAATCTTGATAAATTTTTGTCCACCAGCCAAACCTGCAAAGATGTCCTCAATGCAGGGAAGAGGATATTGTTCTGCACATAACACTGGGTTAACAGTGACCTTGAAATCTCCACAAATTCGAATGGAGCCATCCTTCTTCACTATTGGGACAATGGGTGTTGCCCACTGGCTGTGAGTAACTGGCACCAAGACTCCCTCTTTGACTAACCGTTCCAAGTTTTCTTCCACCTTGGGTCTGATGGCAAATGGCACCATCCTGGCCTTCAAACATTTTGGTTGGCAATCAGGCTTTATATTTAATTTCACAGTGATTCCCTTCATACTGCCTAAGTCTTCACCGAAAACAGCAGCATGTTTCGTTGCTAGATTCATTTCTTCTTTAGTCAATTGATGCACTTGTGACCAATTGAATTGGATTTTCCTGATCCAAGATCTTCCCATTAGGAAGATTATCATTACCATTAGGCTGGGTAATTCCCCTTTACCACAAACAGTGGTAGCTTTGTGGTCTGTCCATTGAGTTCTACTTTCACATCAATAGTACCCAACAGGGGAACAGTCTCTCCAGTATATGTCTTCAAAACGACTACTGTTGGCTTAAGTGGCAGATGTCTGAAGTCCTTCTCATACACAAGGTTAGAAACTAATGAAACTGCGGCGCCAGTGTCCAGTTCCATGTGTGTAGGTTTGCCTTCAACACAGGTGTTACCCAGAATTTACGTAGGCCAGCGGTTATAGACAAAACATGGAGGGAATCTTCATCTTCCAATTGGGTGTCACTATGATCACCTGTATTCTGCTCTACTGCATGCAGAATTTCCCTCTTAGGCCACCAAACCAACAGCCCATTTTTCTCAGGTCTGCCTCTTCTGTTTGGCTCACCCTTACTTTGTTTGCAGACATGTTCAATGTGCCCTCTCTTACCACATTGTCGACACAGTAGTTCCTTAAACCGGCACTCAGATGCGAGGTGGTCCTGCTTCACACACCGGTAACATTCTTGTCTCCCCGGTGCCCTGGGGGCAGGTTGTAGGGATACTTTACGGACACTGACCCCGATCTGTTGCATGTCTTGGGTGACGCATTCCATGGAGACTGCAATTTCCACAGCCTTCTGCAAGGTGAGTTGACCTTCAGTCAATAAGTGTTTTCGTGTTGATTCACTGTGCAGGCCACACACCAGCCTGTCACGCAGCATTTCCTCTAACATGTTCTTGAAGTCACAGTGTGCTGCCAGCTTCTGCAGAGCTGCTACAAATTGTACAACTGATTCAGCTTCCTCTTGGTTCCTTTGGTAGAACCTATACCTCAAGGCAGTTACGAGTGGCTTTGGGGAAAAATGTGCTCCCAGAACTTCCACTAGGTCCCCATAAGGTTTCTGCTCTGGCTTCTCCGGTTAAAGCAAATCACATAGCAAATTATAAGTCTTAACTCCAATGACCGTTAGAAAAACTGGTACCTTCTTCTCATTAGTTATGTCGTTTGCTATTACAAAATTTTGAAATCGGGCTGTATATGTCTGCCAGGAATCTGCCGAATGATCATATGCTTCAAAGATTGTAGTAAGTAAAGCCATGATGCCCTCTTGTGGTTATTGTTTGTCTCTTCTCTTAACAGCAGGCAGATCAGCTTTCAGAATAGCCAGCTAGCCCTTAGGCAAACAGATCAGCTTTCACAGCTACAACCCAACCCCCATGCAAGCAGTAAAATAAATTTTTTTGCTTCTTACATTGTATTCTGGTTTTCCAGAGTTGCCAGGATTGTTGAGAATAGCCACTCCATCACATATCCCATCCTCTGCCACCAGATGTAGAGTTTTAAAGGAGATTATAATCTAATAAGGAGGACAGCATATTCAGAGCTGTATAAGAAGTCTTTATTGAAAGAGAACTGAGGGAGAGAGAGGAGACAGACAGGTTTTCCTAGCACCTAAACAACTCTCCCATTTATCACTGTGACAATCCCAATGACCCTAGGTAGTCCAAAACACCACAACCTCAATAAATAAAAATAAAAAATCCCTCAGGCTCAGCTCATGAGGTCTCGCTCGTTAGCTCACCCCCTCTTGCTTGGAACCCCAACAACAAAAATCCCCCCTTTCAGGTTCAAGGGCTATTTGCCAGTCTGGCTCACCCTGTCTTACCTGTTCCCCAGTGACGTCCTCTGCTTGGGAAATCAGGTTTTCTAGCTGGGACCCTTAGCTACCGACCAGGAGAAGCAGAAGACCCGGTGGTTGCAAAACAGGACTGTTTGCTGGCAGTGGGTGTTTAGCTTCTCGCAGCTCTCACCTTGGAACCCCAGACGAGCCCCCAGTTGTTAGAGCACAGAGGTCTGGTGGTCCCCGAGTCGGTCCAAGTGGTCCCAAGACACACAGACAGAGGAGGTCACAAATGCATATATGCTTTATTACCTCACAGAGATCTCGTGGAGCTAGCTCCCTGAGGGGTACAGTACAGTGGGTTTTATAGTACAGTTTACAGGAAAAGGAGTAAGGTGGGCGCAGAGCCAATCACAATTCAGGGTCAGGGGCTGTATACCTTATATATCTGGTCACCTCACCTGGTCAGGAAAGGGTTGTTTCCTTATATGGTGCATCACCTCATCTGCTGATCCTGGGCCCATGTGACTGACCTGGAGATGGGGGAGGACAGGTGAGATGTGACTACCCTGGGTCCCTGAAATGGTGTCTCAGGACCCAAAATGGAGTCTGAAGGGGTTAGCATGAGTCACCAAACAGATATAACATACCAATTAATCAAAGAAAACAAATACCACAGCACAATAACAGTAGGGTGAATTAACAAGCTAAGATAGGAAAGCTGACAATTAATGCACACAACAGCATGCAGTGTTGCTACACAGAGAAAACCATTTTACTGAAAAGTACAGGGCTCTGGATGGGGTGTTATAATGGGACATATGCATCCAGATGTCCATTGTTAACAATTTTGCAACTCATAGGTATGGTTAGTATAAGGACTGATCCATTCTCCTGAAAACTGTGGCTCCTACAATCTTTTACCCATTAAGTGTGGGAGCACTATGAATTTGCAGAATAATAAAGAAGTGGATTTATTATAGGTCAACGCAAAGCTAAAAAAATATAGGACTGGTTAAACTTCAAGGTGTCTGGCAGGAGCTGGATCCAGACATATTAGCTGATATTAAACATTTTTTGATCCACACTGGGTTACCTGTAGATAAACCCAAAACAAAAGTATGGGTTTGTGGCATGGCTGCTCATTGGGAAGCCACACATGCTGTGACATATGTGTTTTACACATGTGATGTTAGTGATGGCAGTTTTGACTTACTAGTGTTACTTGCCCAGCTCACATTGAAAGTAAGAGTAGTATTTCATTTCATAACCCGGAGTTTGGACCAAGTATGAGAGGTATACAGTGAGTGACATTTAGAGGGCAATAATACATTACATTAGCTATGTTATAGTTGCCTTTGCAGGTGCATGTAAAATTCCCAATGGTGAAGTTTTTTGGATTTGTTCTTCATCTTTGGTTGTGCTCATGTTGGTTGCTCACAGGAGAGCTAACATAGCTGTTGCTTAGCACCAATGTCTGATACAGCAAAACACACAGAAGGCCCTGTATGGTTATTTGAGTCTATAAACATGAAGAAAGATAACAGGTGAGTTTAGTTTTTGTACCAGATGCCTCGCTTTTTTATGAGCCCACTGTGTTAAAAAGGGTGAACCTCTTTTGTGGTTTCTGGTTCCTGTGACACCTTATGAACAGTTGCTAGAGCATTTGCAGCCGCATTTAATTTTGCTTCCTCAGTATTCCTTTTGGTATGTACATCAGTGTGCCCTACTTTAAGCTTTGATACATTTAGCTCAGGCACTGATGTATTTTCATATATCTTGGCCCCACACTGCCTTTGCCTGACTGCATCAATTATTTTGTTTACATTTACTTGCCCATAAGGTAAAGCCATTAGCCACTGCCCACAAGTCAGTATAGAAGTAATACTCGGGGTTTCCCAATTATATTGCCTTGGTTACTGCCAACCGGACGGCTTTTAGTTTAGCATATTGGCTGGTTTCATTGGTCCCTTCCTGGGTGAGCTGTATGCCTTGCTGGCCTTTCACGGCCACTGCTTGCCACACCTGGTTCAGGCCTTAGTATTTAGCACTGCCGTCAGTGAACCAAGCATAACGTCTGTGCAATGGATTAAGTGTCCCATAGGATGGGGCCCAGGTAGCCAGTCCAGTAGTAACTGGTAAAGGCGGTGGGGTCTTCTCTGCATCAGCAAGGTGGGCGACCTCCTTGTACAGAGGTGAAACTCCCATGAGCCTGGTTTTGCCTGCTGCTGTTTGTACCATTCCCACTGTAGCATTGTGCTAGGAAGGGCTTGTTCTGCCCTGGGCTTCCGTGGTTCCTGGACCCATGTCATAATGTGGAGTTCTGGTCTCTGCGCAACCTTCCGTCCCCCTCTTATTTGTTCTGTTTCTTGTAAAGCTGAATAACATGCTAAAACCATTTGCTCAATTGGGGTGTAATTTGCTGCTGCACCCTATAGGGTTTTACTCCAGAACTGAAGTGGGGTTTGGCCCTGATCACAAGTTTGCCACAGGTTCCACGTTGCTGTCCCCTGCGTAACCAATACCTGCAAACAATGAGCCTGGTCCCCAAGGTTCGAGTGCCATGGCAGTTGTTATTGCTTGCTTTGCAGCTTTTTCCATTTAAAAAAAAATGTTGGAAGATTAGGAACTGTCTTAATCCAGAGGCAAAACCTTGAAAAACTTGTAAAATACCACTGAATTTATGAGGCTGCCTGCCTCAGTTCCCCCCTTTACCATTCTAGTACATGCACAAAACTTTACCAAAAATTTACACACAGTACACTTAACTACAAAGATTGCATGTATTTTTACATCACTATCACTTAATATAGCATCAGTATTAAATTCTTTTCATAGATAGGTGCTTACAGGTATGTACCCATACTGCACCCTTGTTTAGGTAGTCCTTTGCTCTTACCACTTTTTCCTGGACTCTTATGGTGCTGGGATTTCAGGGTCAGAGGTAACAAGAATCTATTGGATTTCTTTTCCCCTCTCTTCTGTAAGGGGTTAACATGTGATCAGTGGGCTGCTGTCCTCTGTAGCTGGTGTAGTTAGCAGAAAAGCAGGGGTGTTACTTTTACAGTAGAACTGCCCCTGCCACCCTGTCAGCAGGCCGGAGGAAGTATTCACAAGCTGGATTTTCCTGGCTAAAAAAAGCAAATTTAGTTTTCATCACATTAAGATAAACACAGCTCTCTCCTGAAATCTGAACTGCAGACTAAGTATTTGGGTGCAGACACTTTAACTTAACCACTGCTTCTTGGGCATCCCTTTTGTAACCCCACAAATTCCTTCTAGCCATTATCTTTAGGGGTTTTTTTGCCCTGAGGCACAGCATTGCTGCTCTCTTAATTGTTAGAGTTTACCAAATACCTTTTCTTAGTTTTTCATTGTCCTAGTTTTGTGGTACCCACCCAATTTTGAGCTAAGTTTGTGCAAATCTTGAATTCCATTTCCAATATGTACTGTTCATGCCAATTATTTACAATTAATTGTTTACAAACAATTCCTTTGGGAAAAGGGCCCATTTTCCCCTCTGAATAGTTGTAAACACTCCTGGGGACAAAAACATGGCAGTAGCCACTACCTGACCCCATTGTATAATTTAACTATTAGGATTTAACACAATGTGATTGTACCAAATTATACACATTTTACTTTACCTTACTTTAAAACAAAACAAAAAGTTTTGAATGCACACCAAGGTTAGTAACAAGACAAACACCAGAAAACACAAAACATAAACAACAACTTTGTTGCAAAAGCAGGTCCATGGATTTTTGTTTAGGTGTTCTGCTGGCGCCAGTTTTTTGCTTCTGAAAAACAAAAGAACATTTTCCTACCCCTTGAGAAGGAGGTCAGTGTATTGATTAAAACAACCACATAAACTAAAAATAAACTTTTACTGAATTTGTCTGGTTCTGACTGCCATACCCACAGCCAGATTTTCAAAGTGTTAAATGCTAACAAAGCCAAAGCATGCAAGATTCTAAAACCAAGAGTGTTGGTTTAGGTTTTTAAATTTCAAAAGGGATAGCCGTGTTAGTCTAGTCCAGTAAAAAAACAACAAGCAGTTGTGTGGCACTTTAAGACTAACAGATTTATTTTTTGCATGAGCTTTCATGGGAGAAGATCCCACTTCACCCATCTTCGAAGCATCTGAGGAAGTG
>VOCP01040923.1:0-18058 GCA_007922195.1 Podocnemis expansa
AAATGGTACCAAGTAGAATGATTAAGAGAAGGTAGGAGGCCTATATCGGTTTATAATACCTGTCCCAGGACCGCAGTAGAACCCAAAGCGAGGAGGCAGACCAGCTGCAGCATCTCAGCACCTAATCGTTCGGCCGGCAATCCGTGTACACCCCAAAAAAAAGAAAGAGGGTCTCGGGGGTGGGTACTCCCTGTCTTAGTCGGGGGATCAGTCCGACTGGGTCGCGACGTGCCCTTTAGCATCCGAGGGTGGGAGAACAACAAGCTAGCGGAGACAGGGGGTTTTAATAGAATTTTGCCCAGCCAGAGTAAAAATAGCCAATGAGGAGTGGGATCCTGGTCAGGACCAATGATAAAACTGGGACCCCAGACAATGACCCCTCCTTCGTGGTGACGGGGGTGCCGAGAAACTGTTCAGGGGGGATAGGAACTCACCCCCCTCCTTGTTGACACAAAGCTAGGGAGGAAGAAACTCACACAGGAGATTGAGAGCCATCAGGGGAGATTGATACTTAACACTCTTTCCCCTTGTGCTGGATGGCCCAGAGATGGAGGCCCATCAGGGAGCATAATCCAGGGGGCTACGTGTGGGGCGGGGTGGCCATCATGGCTGCCACCTCTGCTGACATGCTCTATATCATATTCCTTCCCTTCAGCATAGCTAGTGCTCTCCACAGCTGAGTCATCTGCAAACTTGCCAAGGGTGCAGTTCGTGCCATTCTCCAGGTCATTAATGAAAATGTTGAACGAAAGTGGCCCAAGCACAGACCCCAAGGGCACTCTGCTTGTGACCAACTGCCAACTAGACATCGAGCTGTTGATCCCTACCCATTAAGCCTGATGATCTAGCAAACTTTCTATCCACCTTATAGTTCATTCCTGAAACCATTCTTCTCAAATTTGCTGATATGAATCCTGTGAGCAACTGTATCAAAAGCTTTGCTAAAGTCAAGGTATATCACATCCATGACTTTCCCCAGATCCACAGAGTCAATCATCTCATCATAGAAGGCAATCAGATTGGTTAGACATGACTTCCCCTTGGTGAATCAATGCTGATTGTTCTTGATCATCTTCTACTATTCCACATGCCAAAGAATGGATTCCTTGAAGATCTGCTCCATGGTTTTTCCCAGGACTGAGGTAAGGATGGCCAGTCTATACTTTCCTTCTCCTTCCTTTTTTTGAAGATGGGCACTGTATTTGCCTTTTCCCAGTCTTTCGGAACACCTCCCAGTTACCATGAGTTTTCAAAGATAATAGCCAATGGCTCTGCAATCACATCAGCCAACTCCCACAGTACCCGCTGATGTACTGCATCCAGCCTCATGCATTTGTGCATTTTCAGCCTTTTTAAATAGTCCTGAATATGTTCTGTCACCATTGAGGGCTGTTTACTTCCTCCCTATTCTGTCTAGTGCAGTAGTCTGGGAGATGGCTTTGTCTATGAAGCGAGGCAAAAAAGCATTGAGTAAATCAGCTTTCTCCACATCATTTATCATGAGGTTGTCTCCCCAGTTCTGTAAGGCCTGCAAATTCCCCATGGCAGAGCACTGCCCAGGCCATCTGCAAGCCTGCAAGCCACCCTGGTGCTCTGGGACACCATCTTCATAGACCCTGCGAGCAATGATGCAGAGGCCCACATCGCTGCAGCATGGACCTTGCATGCTGCCACATTCCCTCTGACATCCCATATACCCCATCAAATGTGGGCATGTGCCAGCAGCAGGGAATGGTGGCATTCCATAGTCCTAGCCATAGGGGACAATGCGCAGTGGCAAAGGAACCTGCAGGTGAGTAGGCAAACCTTTAATTTTCTGCTTGTAGAACTGGGTCCAGCAGAGCAGTGCAGGGACACCTGCATGAGGTCTGCCATCGTGGCAGACACACAATTAGCCATGGGCCTTTGGAAGATGGCAACCCCAGACTTGTAGCTATCTGTCACCCAGCTCTTTGGGATTGGCATGCAGCCCCTGGTAGTAGGGGCAGCTGATGTTATTTGCTGCCCCCTGGAGCTGTCTTGCCTCCCATGCCCAGGCATAGGACTTTAATTTTTGCTCCCACCTGCTCTTTTGTGCAAGCATACCCACGGTCTGAGAGGACCCTGGAAATGTCACTGTAGACATCCCTGTTCTGGTGCCTTGGCCAGTATGTCCTCTGCTCCCCATATGCAGAAGAGGCAGAGGGCCTCCTCATTTCTCCAGACACAGGCATGCCTCCATTCCAGGGACCCAGCATGTGCCTGTACCATTCTTACCACAAGCTAGGCAGTGTGCTGGGATGGAATCACAACTCACTTCCTTCTTCCTCGAGCTGGGCATCCTGGGAGGAAGAAGGGCAGAGCACACTTAAATCAATTTAACCATTATTTCAAAATAACACAGCTGAACCATGTTATTTCAATTTAATGGTATCGATTTAACCATCATAGCAATTTAAAACTAGGTTTTATTAAATCGCTATGACTGTTCCTTATATTGAAATGAGGGGACGCCTCATTTTGACATAGGAAAACCCTTTGTGGACCTAACTGTCCTTAAATTGATATAACATCCATTATATCAAATTAAGATGTGTGTGGACATACCCTAAGATCTTTAGGGCTTTTGTTTTGCTGTATCTGTGTACAGCACCTAAAATAGGGACCTAAGTTTGGCTGGATCTCCTCAATGGGTGTGTTCACACAGCATTCTTATTTCGAAACAATAAGGTTGTTTCAAAATAAGAATTGCCACGGCCACATGACACACGGCCATTTTGAAACAAGCAAACCCCTTGTTTCGAAATGGCGGCTTGTTTCGAAACAACACCAGCAGGACATGCTGTTTCGAAACAATGGCTGTTTTGAAACAGCATTTGACCCTTCCTCCCAGGGTGCTAAGCACCCTGGGAGGAAGTGCTGCCCCCTCAGCACCCTGGCCAGGGTGCTGTGGGGTGTCCCCTGGCCAGCACAGGGGGACTGCAGGCACCAGCAGAGAGCAGCGCAGCCGGGTGCCACACCCCGCCGGTGCCTGCAGAGGGGGACTGCAGGCACCTGCGGGGTGAAGCGCAGCCACGCGCCTCACCCCGCGGGTGTCTCCAGGGAGCGTGCAGCCCCCCTGCAGACACCCAAGGGGTGAGGCGCGGCTGTGCTTTGTCCTGCAGGTGCCTGCAGTCCCCTCCCCAAGCGAAATGGCATGTCCACACTGTGGACATGCTATTTCACTTCCTTATTTCGAAGACACTGGCTTTGTCTTTCAAAATAAGTTGTTTCGAAATAACCCTTTATTTCGAAACAGCTTGTTTTGAAACATCTTGTTTCGAAACAAGCCCTCTGTGTGTGAACATAGCCAATGAGTAGTGATCAATAGCTCAGTGTCTACTTGGCAAGTGGTAACAAGTGCACTACCCCAGGGATTGGTGTTGGGGCCAGTTTTGTTCAACATCTTTATTAATGATCTGGATAATGGGTGGATTACACCCTTAGAGACTCTGAAGATGACTCTAATCTGTGGGGATTGGTAGATATGCTGGAGGATAGGGATAAGATACAAAATGACCTAGATAAATTGGAGGATTGAGCCAAAAGAAATTTGGTGATGTTCAACAAAGGACCAGGGAAGAGTCCTGCATTTAGGACTGAAGAATCCCATGCATTGCTGCAGACTGGGGACTGACTGACTAGGCAACAGTTCTGCAGAAAGGGACCTGGTGTTTACAGTGGATAAGAGGCTGGATATGAATCCAGAGGGGGACCTTGTTGCTGTGACAGGCTGTTCCCTGGGTACAGTTCAGTGTGCTACTGTGACGTCTCAATCCCCTCTCCTGAACCTCAATTTACTGGGCTTTGCTAGGTGACCACTGTTACGGGAAAATTCCCATTTAGGGTGCCTTGCTGGGCCAATCAGTACCAGACACCACAGCTCAGTGGTTGAAAAGGTTTTTATTCTTGTACAAGAAGGGAAAGGTTTACAGAGTTCCAGCAGAACCAGTAAGCTTCCCACCCCCCTGGTGTCAAAGGTATAGCTTATATACTGTGTAATATACAACTTGCATCACCATACATATGTTACAAGATAACCACAAGGCTTTCCCTTCAATTGTTCTTTGTTTTGTCCTTGGCTACTTATCTCTCTTACAACAGCTCTTTGTATTGCTGGTGAGTTAGCAATTTTCCACTGAGCCTTGCCCTATTACTTGGCTATCCTGCATTGTTTTTACCTACTACACTGTTAGTTTTTATTCCCAATCTACATTAGTCTTACTTTTATTAAGATACACACAGACCTTTATAAATTTTCCATAACACCACTCACACCTGAGTCAGTCCACTCCAGCCTCTCGTGTGCAATCAGTCCCAAGCCCTGGGTGTGTGCCGTCTGGCTACTTGAGGGGCTGTCCCCAAGTGAGCACCCCCAACACCAGTACCTCACCAGGAGTCATTGTCTTACAGGGACTGGGGTCCCCTCCCAATCACCACACACTCAAGTCCAGTCACTTAACAAACAAATGGATCATGCCCAGTCTTCATCACTTAAATCATGTAAAGACCACATAGCTTTAGATAAAACAACTACTTTATGTCTGCTTCTTTATTACTAAGTTTTCTGAAATTATTTTAAAATGACAGAGACCTTTTCGGAGGCTTAGCATAAAATCTGCATGCTGATATTAACAAGCGGTCAACATATCTCTGTTAAGAACAGTTACTTAGAATTCTGCTTTTCTCCAAGACTCTCTGCAGCCGTTTTTGAGTCTTCTACAAGCAGCCCTGAAGATTTTAAGTTCTATCAACCGCAAAATAAATAAATAAATAAATAAATAAATAAATAATAGTTTCAATGTGACTTTTCCTATGTTCTCTCAACTCTAAGGCATCCTTGTAAACTGCAACACTTTAGCCATTGCTTTGTGGTCTAAGATATGGTAAAAGGCTAGGAGGTTTAGGCTAAATCATACTGAAATTATGCTTTTTTTATGTGTTCCTTGCATTGCAGTCATTTAGGTAAATAATCTTGCCAAGCAAAGCCCTTTTGATTTGAACAATAGGAAGCTGTAGTTAATGCTACCTCCAGTAACAATATCGAAACAGTTGGCATACGTGGTAATAGGAAATCATATACAAATTTAGCAGTGAAACGATTATCTTTAAGAATGAGTGTGTTTGTATAAATAGGAGAATAACAAGACTGGTACAAAATGAAAAGGCAAGCAGAAACAACGAAGTTGCCATTATGACTATAAAAGCAGCAGGCAATTTCATAAATTTGTCAGCAAATCAGAGGGAGGAGGGGATAAAGTGCTTATTATGAGAATATGAATTGTCCATAAGAGTCTCTGCTTATCAGAAAGATGTTGCGCTGTACTACATGGAGCAATAACAAAAATGAGCTGGAAGATTTAGAGAACTGTGCATTCCTTCTCTATGTATTTAAGGTGAATGGTATGATGCCCCACAGCCTAAATGAGTGCTAAACTTATTTACTGCCAACATGCTTGACACTTTAGAGAGATGGGAAAAGTTCTTTCTTCTGAAACCCTCAAACTTCTTTTGCTGGGCCTCTGGATTCTGTTGAAATGTAAGGAACAAGGCTCCTTCTGAATGGCTAAGGCCCCAAGGTTGCCCCTGTCATTGGACAGTGTAAGCATCTATGGCCCTCTGCCATGATGCCACATAAAAGAGTAGAAATCAAAGCCAGTTCACAAGGAATACTTAATTCAATTCGTAAGCCACTTTAAATGCTGCAAGAACAAGATCCATATCCCTTCCTCCTTTAACTGGGGCAATGCTTTAATATTTGTGCTCCCCATAGAGCTGGTGTTCCCTGTTCCATGTTCATTCCTCATTTACCAGTCACTGGATGTGTGTGTCACATCAGGGAAAGAGGCTGTCACTCAGCTATTCTGGTACATCAGACAAAATCATATTGATATTTGTGTTAAGAATGTAGCATGCAGACAACTTCGGTTGTGGCAGAGTAGTTGACCAACACTCTTTTTCCTGATGTAACTGACATGCATGCACACAATCAGGGATGAGAAAACCCAGAAGACATCCCCCCAAAATTGTGACCTTTCAGGTGGGTTCCTTTAAATGCCAGTCCCTCTTGTCTTGCTTTGTAAGAAAACTATGACAGGCAATCAAGACATGGGGAGCACCCCATAACAATGACAACTGTGTGAGGAAATGGGGACGTCAGCATTTTGTTTTTGAATTGAGGAAACTTCTAGATTCCCTGGGATCTGAATTAAGGTTTGCCTATAAAACATATGATGACCTCTTTAGGAGAATGCATTGATTTTTTTGGTGAGGAAAGTCTGTTTTCTTCCTAGGAGAGTAAACCCCCATTCTGTTAGGTCATCGCTTTCCATCTGGCTTTCTCATGGCTACCTGGCTTCCTCTGTGGCTCAGAGGGAAGTCAGACCCTATTGCCAACACAGTGGTGTCTTAAGATTCTCTACAGCTGCCCAGTTGTCAAGTTGGGGAATGTCACGGGGTATGCCCTTTAGTGGCAAAGCCAGCTGGGGTGTAAGCCAGGAGGGTGCCTCTGAGATTTCTTCAATATTTGATAGCAGTAACAACACATGGACCTTTGGACAGAGAAGCACAATCTAATGGCCATGGAGTCAATATCCAGAGTCTATGAATAGCCCCTGGGTCAGGGCAACACAGCCTAACGGCCATGGAGTCAAAACCCTGAGTCTGTGAACACCTCATAGGTCTGGACAACACAAACAAATGGCCACAGAATCAATACCTTGAGTCTCTGAACACTGGTCTCTTTTATACTAGGGCAGCGTCTGGAGCATGCCCAGCAGAGTTTAGGGGGCAGAGCTTCTGCTGCCAATAGAATATGCTGGGCTTTTGGAGTGCAGGGTAGGCCCATCCCATCACAGGGAAATTTGGTCCTCCTCTTCTGCAGCTCAGGGTGGACTTTTCTGTTATCTGCTAAAACCTGGATGGAGCAGACATACTGACTATATTGTCCCTGGCTGGGGAAGGGAGGCTCAAAGTCCTTCCTCACTGCCACTCACAGAGACTGTGCTCTGTTTTGTTTGGAAGCATTTTCACACACCCCAGCTGTATCTGATTTAGGCATAACATTTTAGTTTTATCAATGCTGCACATATCCCAGTTGGAAAGTCAGACTCAAATTATCCCAGTTTCAATTAATGTCATCAGGTTCAAGATGCCTCTAATACAGTGGTTCCCAACCTTTTCTCTGCTGTGGCACACCTTGATACCTTCAAATTTTTCAAGGCACACCACCATTAAAAAACTCAGGAATATTCAAATTAGCTCCAAATAACATGAATAATTTATGAACCACGGCACAATCATTAAGAAATGCTGCTGTGTGAGGTAGTAGGGGTAGCAGAGCAGGGATGGCAAGACAGGGGAGGTCAGAAGTCATTTGCAATGGCAGAACTGAGTGTGGGGAGCAGAGCAGGGCAGAGGTAGGGCTGGTGCAACCCGGTGAGTCTGGTGAGCATTACAGGGGGGCGCCGGCACCTGCTCTGCTTGCAGGGAGGTGCCAGAAATGGTAGCACCATGCCTGGGCACGGGTGGCAAAAGAGGACAAGGGCAGCCATGTGGGGAGCAGCACAAGGGTGGTAAGAGAAGAGAGGGGAAGGGAGAACAAGAGCGGCTTTGTGGGGGGACAGGGGGAACCTGGGGAGTGGGAGGGTAGGGCAGGGGAGCATGGCACAGCACCCACTTCCCCCTTTCTCCACAGTGGCTCCCTGCCACCCAGGGCAAATCCTCACCCCACTGCTGCTCCCTCCCACCCCAGTGGGTCTCATCCTGCCCCCCCCAGCCCCCTCCTGCCTGTGATGGACCCTCCCATCACTGCAGGGGCCAGAACTATCCCTCCAGCCCCCAGCTACAACCCCCCCAGCTACACCCCCCCAACCAAACAGCCACCCCACAACCCCAGCTGCACATCCTCTGCTATACATTCTCTCCCACCCACCTCTGCTACACACATACCCCCTGCCTCCCACAACCCCCAGCAGTCCCCCTCAGAGTCCTTACCTTGGCTGTTTGCAGGCTGGCTGACAGGCTGGGAGCTGTTTCCCCACCACAAACTACTTTGTGGGGCCCCCTAAAGGGATCACTATTGGCCCCCACCGCTACCCTCCCCATGGCCTCGTTCCCCCTCTTAAGCCCTAACCACCCCACACAGCCCCCCAGAACTCCTTTTTTGTTTTGCTGAACTGAACTAACATGAGTATCCCTCTGGAACTTGTAAATTATTCTTGGGTATGATAGTTTTAAAGATCTTCCCATCATGAAGCTTGTAAGTTGATCCTCGTTCACTTAACATAAATGAACTAATGCTGAACTACAAAGTGAAATGAATATTTAAAAAAAAAATAAAAGTATGAGCATTAATTAATAAATAAAAGTGGTAACATTAATGATGTCTCAAAAATAACAAATACCACATTTAAATTTTCGGCAGTCAAATTTTACAAATTTTTCATATGGGTTGCGTTTATGTGCACTAGACATTTATTACAAATAATTATAATAAATAAAAATAGGTAAAAAGGTTCCTAGTGTGTAGCTATAAATGAAAACACCAAATTTCAGTGAAATTCTCTGAAGTACTGAAGTTTATAATACTCTTGCCCTCTCAAAAATATTAAATAATAAGTACAGAAAAAGCTGAAAAATTACTTAGAAAAAAAAAGATATAGTACAGACATGACACACAACTGTAATGATTGTCTAAGGGCAGCACTGTATTTATATGCAGCAGGCCATATGGACCTACCTGGTAAACTGATCTAACCAAAGCCCAACTAAAAATTGTCAAAGGAAAAGGCAAAAGAACGGATAAAAAAGAAAAGAAAAAGGCGATATTTCACAACATTAAAAAAGGCAGAATAAATGGCCACACTGAGGAATTAAAAGCTGAGCCCAAGGGAAAAGTTCCTGCTATTGTGCTGTCTATTGCTTGCTCCTGCTTTTTTTAGCATGTCAGTGTGAAGGTGATGGGCAGATAATGGTGAAATCTGCAATTCAGACTAAGCGCAGCTACTAATGATAGTTTGTCTTGATGAGCCAAGAGTGAAAATTGCTTAGGCTTCCAGCCCTACTAGCTCTGCTAGAGGGGAACAATGTCTATATTTTTCTATATTTTCATTTCTGTCCACCAAATTGAGGATGGGGACCCTTATTGCTTGGGGTCCTATGCGGCTGCATGCTTTGTCTACCCCAAAAGCCGCCACTGCTTTTTCCCAGCCCTGCACAGCCCACATGGCTGAGCTGAGCAGGGAGGGAGCTCTAACTCTAGCTCTCTCAGATTCTCACAGCACACTTTGGGGGTTGCTGTGGCATATCAGTGTGCTGCGGCACACTGGTTGGGAACCACTGCTCTAATACATTACTGAAAAAACATTTCATTTTTTGTCAGCCAAGGAACAATTTTAAATGATCATGTGACCTAAAGACATCTTTTTTACAGGCAGCTTTATTCCAGAATTCACCTAGAAGAGACATGTTAGCCTTCCTTTCCCTCACCTTTTCTTCCTACAGACTAGACAAGGCCTATCCATCACCAATTTAGGGCCATGCATGGTTTGTGAGACCACATCATCTCTATAACTGTAGGAAATCCCACAAGCTATGTCGTTCGCAACATAAAAATAGATGGATCCAAGTCTGGGCAATTTTGATACGTAGAAGGGCAGGAAGTTCATTAATTGAGCTGTCCTCTCTCAACCTGCTGTGTAATTGCCTGGCATGGAGGGTGGTTTGGGAGGGGATTGTGCCTCCAACAACAAGCTGATTTGTTACAAGTGTGGATCTATTGTGTGACCAATGCACACAGCATTCTGGGATTGGCAGAACACAAAAGACTTACACTGCTTCCTATTGAATCAGGTCTTAGGTGTTTGAATGATGTATGTTGGTTATTTTCCAGTCATCATAGATGGGAATATACTCAGCCAGTAGTAGTTAAAATTTATTTTTGTTGAAGCTGAGAACGTATTTTGTCCCTTAGCATGTATTGTCTTGATTTGGACTTCCATTGTCTTTGTTTGATCTCTTCTTTCCTGAGCTGACTGATTCTTCCAATTACCCAAAATTGTAGTGATTTGCAAAGGTGCATGGTTGACAGCCCAGAAGACTGAGTTCATCCCCCCACTCAATAGGGATAGCAGCATTATATAGATTTCTTCATATCTCCCATTGATTTGCCTGAACCCTATCATGAAGGAACCTCTAGTAACTCCAGCTTCATAACTATTCAGTTCTTGGACTCTCCATTGACACTACAACGGTCCTGTCGGTTGTAATGATGTTTTATGTAATGTGGACACCTGTCTAACTAAGCTTTTATGGGAATAATTTCCCCCAGAATGCACTTAAAAATGCAGGCCCTATAAATGACAAGAATCTGCAGCCCTAAAATGAGTATTATGCATGTCATTTTCAAACTGGTAAGTAATCTTAACTGCCTACATATTAACCTCTAGAATTTCTTTAGTAAGTGGTTTAATCTCCAGTCTCTGTTCGAACCTGTGAACTATTTTTGCAATGGTTACATATTTATTTACTAACTTGCCAAACTATCCAATCCTGTGTTTACTTACTTTTGAACAGGTATAAAGTGTGAACGTATTTCTTCTATTATTTTCTAGAGATCCTGGATGTTTGGGGAAAGTATGTTTACATTTAAAAAATTAAGAATTGATCAAATGATATTTACTAAATAAATTATTCAGGCCCAAACCCTAAAAGGATTTCAAAGTTGGATGTTAAGTGCTAAAATACTTTTGAGGAGTTGGTCCTCAGTGACAGCTGAAGGTTTACAACAAATAAATTATGCACTGAGGTCTTTCTTGAGGGATTCTACAACCTCCATTGCTTGCCATATATGATAAATTATTTGAAGAATACTAGCAAACATAGTCTAATTATTTAATAAATATTTTTTCCTAGCTAGTTGGTAGGTCTAATTAAAAGTAAAAATAGTTGTACTCCCTTCAGTTTCTTTAACTAGGGTTTGTTCAAACTGTGTCCTTCTCTATAAAGCTGATTAGAGGTTTGCTTTTGTACACAAGAGGTAACAGTAGGTGCTGAGCTATGATATTATAGAAGGTGACCTTAACTCCCCTAACATTTCTTTCTTTTACAGCACCCAGGCTGTCCTATTTTTTTAATTAAACTTCCATTTTAGAGAGTTGTGATAAAAATCATTTTTATGAAAGTGGGCAATTACCTCTAGGTAATTACCTTTGTACATCTAGGAGATGATTCAATTCAATAAATGCTTGTGTTTCTAATTCTCTTTTTATACAAGCAAGCAATTCCAGAGCCCATGCCAGAGTGAAAAATCTCCTGCGAACACACAGGATGTAGCCATGATGCATTTGCCTGCATTGTAACAACATTTTAATAGGAGTATTTCTGCTCCATGGTTAGATGACAGTCAAATCTAGCCCTATATTTCTATGATTCTGTACTGAACTCTTTTCATGTCAAACAAGCAGTGTAGATAGTTAAAAGAGACAGCACAGCACAGGGTGGAGAAACTGTGGCTTGGGCTAAGTCCATATAGGTATTTAGGCTTCTCATTTCAATTATTTCAAAGGAATTTAAGACTAAATCAGGGGTGTCAAACTTATGGCCCATGTGCCAGATCTGGCCTGCTATGAATGCTGATCAGGCTCATGAAGCTGCTGCCTGGGCTGTGCATGGAAGCTATCTGCAGCAGTGATCTCCAGACAGGCTCCTGGCATGGAAGAGCATGCTTCTGACTCAGTCATGTGATCAGAGTCGCCACACAGGGGAACAAAGGAAGCACACCTTCCAGTCCCAGCTCAGCTTTGCTGAGGTGTGCCAACCAATCAGCGTCTCAGTCATAGCAGGCTAGGTCTGCTTTAGAGAGCCTCCACACTGTCCCCTATTCTAACTGTTCACTGTAAGTCAATCAGCATGCTAATTTGATTCACAGCACATTGCATGAATCACAAATAAAAATGGAAACAGTGGCTGGAGCCCCCGTGGGAACAAGCCAATCAAAGGCCAGCTGGGATTGAGAAAACCAAAGGCAAGCATTCTAAATGACTGACAGTGAGTGGCCTGGGAGGGAGAGAGGCAGGAGCCCAGCCTGGCTGTCTATGACTAAGACTGATTTTTTTGCCCACCACCAGGAGGTAGGGGGAAGGGGAAGTGGATGGTGTGGGTCTGGGAGCCAGTGTGGGGAAGGGGAGCCCATAAGGCAGAGGAAAGGGAGGGTGTGGGAGAGCCTGCAGCATTGGGGAGAGGAAAGGGGAGCCCATGCCTCTCTGAACATGGAGGGGGGGAGGGTCAGGGAACCCATGTGGCCACATGGCCCGTGAGAGGCTTCCTGTCTTCCAGTGTGGCCACCCACACTGAAAGAGTTTACACCCCTGCTCTAAATATTTGTATGGAACTGGGCCTATTTGAATTACATGACTCCCCAAGCACTGCCACTTTCAGTCCCCAAAACACTTTTACAGGCTATGGTTCCAGTCTTGCATGAGGATCAGCCAGAATAGAGAGCCACAGGGGAACTCCTGCTAAGGCAGCAGAGTGTTATGCTTTTGCAGACTGCTCCTTTCTTGAATTCATGGAGCTATGCTAATCTATACCAGGTGAGACTCAGGTCCAAAGGATTTCAGTCATCAATTTGTACTCCTTGTTTGACTATGTAGCTGCACGTTACTCTAAGCTTTCTCTTACCTTGATACCACTTCATTGTTTGATGCTCACTTTGAGCACTTGGAGCACAGCCAGCTCTAGGGATGAGCCAATGAGGCACTGGCTCAGGGTGCTGAGGCGTCGGGGTGCCGGGGGTGAGGCAGGGCAGCCCAGAAGCTGGACACCATGCTCCCATCCCTCTCCTGAGCCAGCCACTCTACCGCTGGAAGTGAAGTGGGCCAGCCCATTGGTCAGCCTCTGCTCTCTCTCACCCTGCCTCTGGGCTGGCCCTCTGCACTCCTAGGGAGGAACAGCCAGCCCAGGGAAGAGGAGAGGGATCAGAGCCCAGCCTCTGAGCAGGCTTGCCTACCTATAGATTTGTGCAGGGCCCAACTTAGTGAGATTCCTCTGACTGAGGTCTTTGTATGCTTCTATGATAGGAGTGAATAATATGTTTTCTTTAGGGGATTATGGATATGTCTACCAATTTAGTTTGAATTAAGGAGGCTTTATTTGAACTAAATTGGTCCCAATCTACATTAGCCTTTCCTCAGTTCTAGCTAAAAAATTCCTTAGTTCAAACTAAGGAACATTTAGTTTGAACTAGTAAGTACCAGCACTTAGTTTGAACTAAGCACAATGTAGACTCAAACTAACCCTTAGTTCAAACTTAAGAAGTTCAAACTAAGGGCAGTTAGTTTGAACTAACAAATTGTCCTACTTCAAACTAATGTTAGCTCGAACTAGTCTATGTTGTTATTTCAAACAAATAAATTCAAGGTTAGTTCAAACTCTGTTCTAACTCTGTTTATGTGGGCCGTCCCAGTGGGATTATTTGCATGCTTAAAGTTAAGTATGTATTTAAGTGTTTGTAAACTCTGGACCTTACATATGTTGTATCAAGTCAGCCATGGCATAGTTTGGAATATAAGCTGTCATTGTATGCTCATACAAGATACAATTAATGAGTTGGATAATAATGATTTCAGGATGCTCACATAAACTCTATTTGAGAGTCAGAAGATGATTTAAATTTTTTTAAAATATTGACACTGTAAAAAAAGACAGATGAACACTCTATCATACCTCTTATGTAACAAAAATTAAAATATATCAACTCTAAAGATAAAAGAAAGGAGTCCAAGATACAATAAATCTGTGCCAAACTCTGGTAGCAATGTAATATAATTATAATTTATTAGGGCTTTCTTTAATAAAGTGCAATTTGATAATAATTTTTCCTTACCTATAAAACAATATTAAGGATTTGTTTTTCAGTTTATTAAAAGATGGGTTTGAGTTTACTCATCTTTGAGGACTGAGAAATTAATTGAGAGCACTGTATTAGTCTATATTGCTGCTGATTATTGCAGTAGTGTGAACTAATGATCACTGACAAGTATTAGAATGAATTATTAGGGCTTTGGAATGACTGATACAGATCTGCATTAGTTTTCCAATTTAACTGATGTCACCCTATTATACCCTAAAATTGCATAACAATGGGGGGCAAGGCAAAAGTACAGGGTGGACCCCTTGCTGATGTACATCATTATAAATGCAATGGAGTGATGCCCGACTAGGACTTTGTTTATGTACTTGTGTGTGTGCGCGCGTGTGTGTGCGTGTGTGCCCTGCCAAATAACTGTGAAAAAATATTCTTTTCTTAATCTCTCTGATGTTTCTAGAATACCTTGTTCCTGAAAAATGTAGTGGCATGCGTCACGTTTACAGAATATGGACTAATAAAGGATATTTTCAAATTGTTATTATGCTTCTTCAAAAAGCAGATGATGAGAAATATTCACACTGAATCTTATATTGCACCAAACATATTATGAAGAGGCACGTTTACTATTACTTCTATTACAACCACTTTCACTTTCTGGAATATTAATTCCATATGCACATGGCTTGGAGAATGCCAAATTGTCATTTCTGCAAAAAACACACACTAATATGATATTTGTTCCAGATGTTTATCGCATATTATCCCAGCAGAGACACACAGGCCATGAATATTTGATGCATTCATGAGCTCTCCATGCTTAAGTCAAAATACACAATCTAAAGGCAACTAAGCGTAGGAGATTTTGCAACTTAAACCCTTTAAAAATCCATTGAGGTCTGTACGCTTCAAATTACTCCTTACAACTTTACATGGTACTACCCTTCCAGAAGAATCTGACTTAAACTGGCAAGGCGCACACCTGTCCTCACTACACTGAATAGCCTTGCACATCCTTGTTTGTAGGTCTGTGCAACTACTGTGGTTGATTATTTTTCAAGATACAGGGAAACAGGCCAAATATTAGATGGTAGAGTTAAGTAGTTAAATGTTTGTGTCATCCATGTTTATGGTGTTTTTTTAACAGACTAGAACAATACTGAATTCAAAAAATAAAACGAGGGGGGAATCCTGCTCACTAACAGGATATAGCAGAGCTGTCATGACAGTGTGCACTAATTTCGTGGGAAGCAAAACCACAGCTAAAAAGACTTACAAAATTGGGACAGAATCTGTCAGATGCTTGGCAAAGTGGGATATTCTCCCACAAAAGCTCATGTGATAAATAAATGTTAGTCTTTAAGTGCCACAAGACTCATTGCTTTTTTTGCTTTACTAGACTAACATGGCTGCCCCTTTGGAACTTAACTATAACAGAACAGTGGTGCAAGCAAGGACAGAATCAGGTCTGCTGCATTTAGTTAGTGTTTTAACCAATTGCAGGTGGTGGGGAAGAAGTTCCAAGTTCTTAAAAAAACTGGAAAAAACTCCTGAATAGGATATCACATAAATGGCACACATTCTGTTAATGAAATGCTGAGCATTGCACCACCAAAGTAAATTGTATTGGCTTATTTTATCTAGAATGCATGAGAGTACTCCAAATTTGGACTTCCAAAACTGAGCAGCCCCCAGAGTGCTGTAGTAGTTTCTGAAAATCTACTTTTCCCAATAGAAATGTTCATGAGTGCCATATTGACCAAAGTAATGCCTGTGTCAGAGAGGCCTTTTGTGTGTTTGCACAGGAAAATGCAGTCTCCATGTTAATGAGCAGCAGGCATTGCCTACATACAGCAACCAAACATTGTGGTCTGTAGCCTTTCCCTCCCAATTGTGGAAATTTTACAGTTGCTTTCATTGTAGGCACTATCACACAATCTGTTACAGTATCTCTGAGGTTAATTATTTTCATGTTAAATTAATGTTTCCTTTTCCATTTTATATTCAATATACAGCAGAATTTTACACTGAAATTGCATAGTCATGTTGTAGGATTTGTCTTGGGAAAGCCAGAAGTTTGGGCTGGTGGTAGGGGCATAGATGGTCTAAGCAGGTGGGCAGGAGGGGCATTTGTCCAAGGGCCCATGGGGGAAGCCCAGGCTGCATCTATTTTAAATCTGCTGGGAAGGGGGGATGGGGAGAGTGTGCAGCAGGCAGCATTCTCTTCACTGGGCTTGAGAGATGATCAGCCATTCAGATAAGAGAATCAGGCTCAACTTTTAAAGAATATCTTTGCAGCCCAAAGGCTATAGAAAAGTCTAGGTCCTTTTGCACCATTCCATGGCAGAATACATACAGGGGTATGATTCTGCAATAAAGCCTATGGCCACAGACTGCTCTGATAATTAAAAAAAATAACAGGTAATTGTACATCAATGAATACATATATTACATTGCACATTGCTGTCTGTTTTGCATGTGCTCCTTCCTTTCTCTGTGTCTCTTTCTGTATGTGTGCACACATGCCATGCCTCATTTTGGGAAATGCAATGCATGGTCATGCAAGCTCTTCTGAAGGATATTTTATTTGATTGAAAAATGTAGTTTCAGAAGACCTAAAACTAATCACAAATGTGACAAGAATAGTTTTGGATTTGGAAAAAAAAAAAAGCTATAATAATGGTGCACCTGCCATTCAGCAATAATAACTCTTACCTCAGTGGTTATGGCATGCCTCTGGGAAGCAGCAGGCCTAGATCTGAGTCCCTGACTTTGAAACTGACCTGTAAAGGGCTTTTCTGAGTCATCAAGAATTTTGAAAAATATCAGATTTGGTCTATCCAAAATCACTTTTTTTAAACTGTCACCAAATCAAAAATCAAATTATTCAGCTAACTCTGGATCTCACCCCAGGGCTTTTAATTATGTTCTGGAGTTAACAGAGAACCAATGTAATTCATGAAGCACTTGTGCAGTGAGTTTCTGTAGGCCTGTGTTTAAAATGTGCACCTATGAATAGTGTATTGACTTCAGATTTCTTGCAGGATTTACAATCAGCCCTAAGAAAAGAGAGTTGCAGTAAAGAAGCATGAACCACAGTAGAGAGATCCTTTTCTGGGTGGATATGCAAGGGGTGTGCAGCATCCTGACCAATTAAATGAAGGAGAGCATTCCTTGCCTGTGTGACAATCTGTACATCCAAGGGAAAGACAAGATGACATAGTCTCAGTTGTTGCCAGAACTCTTAATCAGTTCTCACCCCACTAAGCTCACTTTTTTCTCTCCCAAACTGAGCTTCAGGTGAGAGTTCTTCATCCAGTTACACCTCCTAACACTGACACCTTATTGATACCAATGACTATGTATCTGGAAAACGACATTCATCTGGATATTGGTGACTTAAATAGCAATTAGTCCACTCCCTGAGTAATCCAGTGTAGGAGAAAGGGGAGAGTAGTGCTTTGTAGGACTCCACAGCTTAGGTGGCCGGTAGATAAAAGAATTGGAATCCATCTGGAATCGTCCAATAATGGTGACTGGATTCAGCATAGCTTTTTTTTATTCACCTCCATATTTTGCATTTATGCCTGTGTCTATTACTTAATGCTACTTTATACTCTGTAAGGGTGGATAATTAATCATTTCTAGTTTATTAAGTAATGCTCCACAAACAATAGTTATTTAAGAAATTGCTACTTCATTTGATATAGCCAGTAAGTAACTAAGAATTTTTTCTTTGGCATTTCAAACCAAGGAGATGATTTTTAGATGTTTTAATATGACTACATTAAAAATAATTGACCTTATTGAATCCAGGCACGAGCAGAGCTTTAAAGAAGAGAAAGAAAGTCAGGCTCTCATTGCTTTAACTGATGTTACTTGATTGAGTAGCCATTTGGATGGGATATAAAGAGAAACAACTGAGAGCTGTTTGAAAGCATAAGAAGTAACATGGAGACAATGGTCTGAAAAAATTAGTATTCCTCCTTAAAGGAAAAGTTTTGCCAATGTCTAGTTTCACTAAGAATCAAAGTGCTAACTGTGTTAGTCTAGTTGGCTGTGTTCTCACACAGCCAGTTATTTCGATATGGTTGTTTTGCAACAACCGTATATTGAAATAACGCTTATTTCGAAACAACTTATTTCGAATTAACATTTTGTTAATTCGAAATA